>JAESUZ010001657.1:0-95000 GCA_017311185.1 Proteles cristata cristata | reverse complement strand
TGTTTATATATTTTGGATATTAACCCCTTATCAGAGATGACATTTGCAAATATATTCTCCCATCCAGTAGGTTGCCTTTCTGTTTTGTTGATGATTTCCTTCACTGAGCAGAAATTTTTCATTTTGATGTCTTCCCAGTAGTTTAATTTTGCTTTATTTTCTCATGCCTGAGGAGACACATCTAGAAAAATGTTGCTACAGTTGATGTCAAAGAATTTACTGCCTTTTTTTTTTATAGGAATTTTTTAATTTCAGGTTTCACATTTAGATCTTTAATCCATTTTGAGTTAATTTTTGTGTCTGATGTAAGAAAGTGGTTCAATTTTATTCTTTTGCAAGAGCTGTCTAGTTTTTCCAACACCATTTGTTTTAAGAGACTATCTTTTCCCCATAGTATATTCTTGCTTCTTTTGTCATAGATTAAATGACCATAAATATATTTTTCTTTTTAATCTGAGCTCTCTATTCTGTTCCACTGACCTATGTATCCATTTTTCTGCTAGTAAAATACTGTTTTGATTATGACAGCCTTGTAATTTACCTTGAAATCTGGGATTGTGATATCTCCAGTTTTGTCTTTCTTTTTCAAAATTGCTTTGGCTATTTGGGATCTTTTGTAGTTTCATACAAATTTTAGGATTATTTGCTCTAAGTTTGTGAAAAATACTGTTGTTATTTGATAGGAATTACATGGAATGTGTAGTATGGACACATTTTTTATCAGTATGGACAATTTCCCAATCCATGAACATGAATCATCTCTCCATTTTTTGTATCATCTTCAGTTTATTTCATCAATGTTTTATAATTTTCAGATTACAGGTCTTTCACCTCCTTGGTTAAGTTTATTGTAGCTATTTTAATTTGGGGGGCATGTGCAATTATACATGATATTTTTTCCTAATATCTCTTTCTGCTGCTTCATTATTAGTGCATAGAAATGCAACACATTTCTGTATATTAATTTTGTATCCTGTGACTTCACTGAATTCGTTTATCAGTTCTAGTAGTTTTTTAGTGAAGTCTTTGGATTTTCTATAACTAGCATACAACTTGAGGCCACCAAAAGAAAAAAAAAAGATACTCATGGCTTGCATTATTTCTCAAATTACACATATAGTGTCACATTGTTATTCAAATTTAAGAGATTTTGGGAATAATGGTACTAGAAATGTGTGTAATGCTTATCTCAAGTGAGTAGCCAGACATTTGTTTTAATTATTATACAGACAAATAATAAATTTATTAGAGAAATTGTGGGGAATTTCTCTAAATCAAGTATGCATTTTTTTTATACAGATGGATATGACAAATTGGGAATTTGGGGAATTCATAGCCACTGTTGCAAATGTCCTAATCTCTCAGTAAATCTTTCTTTTCTTTAACTTTTACTTCATGCATATGCTCTTATCTATCTATCATCTATCTATCATCTATCTATCTATCTATCTATCTATCTATCTATCTATCTATCATCTATCTATTATCTATCTATCTATCATCTATCTATCTATCTATCATCTATCTATCTATCTATCTATCATCTATCTATCTCTCTATCATCTATCTATCTATCTATCTATCTATCTATCTATCTATCTATCTATCTATGTATCTATCATCTATTTACTTTCCTTGCCCCTAAATTTTTCTACTATTTTTACTTCTCAAATCTGTGGTCATTCTATTGCTTTAAGGTGTATCCATATGTTTGTTTGCTTTTTAAGTTCACTTACCTTTTGTGAGAGAGAGTTAGCATGAGTAGGGGAGGGGCAGAGAGGGAAAAGAGAGAATCTCAAGCAGGTTCCAGGATGCCAGTATAGAGCTCAATGTGGAGGTCAAACCCATGAAACTGTGAGATCATGACCTGAGCTGAAACCAAGAGTCGGACACTTAACCAACTGAGCCATCCAGGAATCCCAGTGTATCCATATTTTAAATCAGCAGTCTAAATTGTTGGTTTTGATTCCTGATAAATCAAAAGCATTGGCTCTTATATGTATATAATTTGTTTTTAAAGAAAAAAAAGGAAATGTGCTTAAAGAGTTCTGAAGAGGAAAAATAAAATCATTGTGTAAAATATTACTCTTTTGAATACACACTTTTGACATAACCCTTCATTTTAAAGTTCCATTTGTCTAAACAACACCTTTTGCTCTTTCAAAAGCTTACCTATATGCATTGTTTGCTTCCCAGAAAGAACTCCTTACTCAATATTTAGTCATGACTCATTACATATTTATAGTACTTAGCAATCCATTTGACATGAATTTCTGGAATTTTGCCAGAACAGGGTCTATCCTGGATTCCTCTTTATCTTGTGAAATTTTTCAGATGCTCAAGCATGGCCTGTCAAGGGAAATCATTACAAACATTCTCTCCTCCATTGGTTTTTGGCAAGGTTTTTTGTCTTACAGCATCTGGCACACACTATTATTTTTTACTGAAATTAAACACAGAATAATGTATCCACAACTCCATGAATCAACTGTTTACTTCTAGATTATTAAGTTGCCAACAATATATACCATAGGGAATCATTCTAAATTATTTATTGTAAACTTAAGGAAGGGGAGGAACTGAAACTATTTTCTATTAACATTTTTTCCTCCTTTAACTGCCAGCAGAAAACAAGATCTTGAAAAATAGAACAGAGATATGTTGACAACACTTAACCTTCAGGCATGACAAGAAGTAATCATTTTCCATTGTGCATTTTCAATGTTTGTGTACATTCTATGTTAAAATAAATAAGCCAATTGTAACCATTGCTTTTTTTTATCACAGAATCTATTCTGTAAGAAGTTACTTTGTTTTAATGTTTTCTTTGATGGATTTACATCTATTGTTGTCAATCATGTGATTTATTTATGTTTTAGAAAGTATTTTGTTTTTTAAGTAATCTCTGCCCCCAACATGTGCAGAGATTACTTAAAAAAATCTCAAACTCACAACCCAAAGATCAAAAATCACATACTGTATTGACTGAGCCAGCCAGGCACATTTATTTATTTTTTAAAAAATTTTAATCTTTATTTATTATTTTGAGAAAGACAGAAACAGAAACAGAGTGTGAGCAGGGGAGAGGAAGAGAGAAAGGGAGACACAGAATTCGAAGCAGGGTTCAGACACAGAGCTGTCAGCCCAGAGCCTGAAGTGGGGTTAGAACTCATCAACCACAAGATCATGACCTGAACCGAAGTGGGCTGCTTAACTGACTGAGCCATCCAGATGCCTCACATGAAGTTTATTTTTATTAAACGTTTTTTGAGTAAGCTTTGTGCACATAATGCAAAACTACTTACACAGAAATAACTAACACAAATATGAAATTATATGATAGCAGGCAAAACAAAATTGCTCTCAGTGTCTATTATTGGGAGTCTTTATATCTAAATTTTTTACAGAATCTTTGAGACTTATAGCTTTGAAATAGAAGATTTATTTCATTTTGTACCTGTGACCTTAAGACATATAATTAATCATTTTAAACTTTAGTTTTACTACATATAAAATTAGGATAATAGCATTTATCATTTAGGGCTGTTGTAATAAATTACACACACACACACGTACACACACGGAGTACGTCGCGTTGGCCACCCAAAAGTACTAAAATAAAGAATATTAATTTTAAAATTATTATTAACTATTTCAATAATTAAATCAGTTCTACTTGAATATGAAAATATGTACTCTGCTACTTAAAATTTAAATTGAACGTATAATATTAGTTTATGCTGCCAACTGATTATTAAATAATAGTAAATACAGGATATTACAACCACAGATAATTAGATTAGAAAACAAATTAAATACACTTCAGTATTTATCCTAAATGTGAGAACTAATTTGTCAATATATATATACATATGTAGTTTAATATATAGTATGCTCTTCTTTTGTGCCTTTTGAAGATTTTCCTGGTTAATTGTCACAGAGAACATTCTGCAACATCTTCAATATACAGGCTAGGATAATCATTTTAGCAAACTTCTTTTTAATGAGAAGTGAAGTTTTATTAATTGTATAATGTGATGTTAAGTGTAATATGTTGTGAAATACTCGGGAAATATTTTGCTTTCCTTTTTCTGGGAAATCTGTTTAAAGCTGTGGAGCTCTATAAGTGATCTTGTACCAATAAAAAAAACTGCCAATAGAGTTCCCTATTACCATGTGCCTTGTTTTTGTGAACGTCTCATTAATTTTTCTAATTAATTTTAATTAATTTTCTAATTTCAATTAATTTTTTCTGCCATTTGGATCTGAAAGTACTACTAATTAATGTATTATGCAAGGATTACCTCTCCATTCAATGATCCATAAAATCATAGATTTTTATAGTCATATGGGAAGTCAGAGCTCACCAAGTCAAAACTTTAACTCTTTATCCTGGTGTATTAGGAAAATAGTTAAAGTCAAGGTAGTTGATTGAACTTAATCATTTCATTACTACTTAACTAATGTAATTTTTTGGATGTTAAATTTCTGCAAAAGAGGTCATTGATTCATCCAGTAATATCAGATCTCCTTCCTTATAATGCTTTATACTAATGATTAATTTGCATATTGATAGGATAGCTATATATACTTTACCCAAAAGTATTTTTTCTAAAACAAAAATAACAAATTCAAATAATTCCTATGTTATTCATTATTTCTAGATATGCTTATAAAATGTAGTAGTAATATATATGTTGTTAGATTTAATTATCCAAGATGAAATAATCAATTTCCAGAAAGAAGAAATATGATTATACTATGAGAGTAATAATCATAATAATGTGTAATGGAGGAGATAAACATTTACAAAAGTAATTCACTTTTAATAATGGTTGATAAATGCATGGATAAGAAATTGCAAATATGCAAGTTCAATAAAAATTACGGGTACAATTTTAGAAAGTAAAATTGAAGCAATTGTGAGGTTGAAATAAGAGGGTAGTACACCTGAAGTTTTTTGGTTTTTGTTTTTGGTTTTAATAAGCATTATTTTAGAACAGTTTTAAATTTATAGAAAAATATGCATTTAGTACTGAAAATTGACCTATATCCTATAGTTTAATTAGTTAGATACATTTTTTATGGGTAATGAACTGATATTGATACATTATTATTAATTAAAGTCCATAATTTATTCATGTCTCTTAGGTATTTACCTAAAAATCATTTTTCCATTTCATAATTCCATCCACTAAATTTAGGTTCCTGTTGGCTGTGATGGTTTTAAGATTTACTTTGTTTTTAATGGTCTTGATATTTTTGAGGTGCTTGGTCAAGCATTTTATAGAATGTCCCTCTATTTGGAGTGTGTGATGATTTCCTCATAATATGACTTGGTTCTGTGTTTGGAGAACGAGGCCACAGAGATAAAGTGAGATTTCCATCACAAGATTACATATCTCCAGCAGACAGTCTCTCTTTTGATGAAGTCCCAATCATTTATATCTGCTTTTGGTTCCATTGCCTCAGGAGACATATCTAGTTAGAAGCTGCTATTGCCAATGTCAAAGAGGTTACTACCTGGATTACAAGCACCCTGATGTTTATAGCAACATTATCAACAATAGCTAAATTATGGGAAAAGCCTAAATGTCTATTGACTGATGAATGGATAAAGAAGAAATATATTATGCAAAGTGAAATAAGACAGTTAGCAAAAAACAGGTATCATATGATTTCACTCCTATATGGAATTTAAGAAACACATCAGATAAACATAGAGGAAGGGAGGGAAAATAATATAAAAAACAGAGAAGGAAGCAAACCCTCAGAGACTGTTAAATACAGAGATCAAAGTGAGGGTTGCTGGAGGAGAGGTTGGTGGAGGGATGGGCTCAATGGATTAGGGGCATTAAGAAGTGCACTTGAGGGACGCCTGGGTGGCTTAGTCGGTTAAGCGTCCGGCTTTCGCTTAGGTCATGATCTCGCGGTTTGTGGGTTCGGGTCCCGCGTCGGACTCTGTGCTGACTGCCAGCTCAGAGCCTGAAGCCTGTTTCAGAGTCTGTCTCCCTCTCTCTCTGACCCTCCCCTGCTCACGCTGTCTCTCTCTATCCTAGAAAAAAAAAAAAAAAAGAAGTGCACTTGTGATGAACACTGGGTATTATATGTAAGTGAATCACTGAGTTCTACTCCTGAAACCAAAACAACACGATATGTTAATAAACTTGAATTTAAGGAAAGAAATTATGTAGTCTCAAAATAATAGGCACAGTATGAGAATTATTATAAGCCAATGAGGTTATTCTTGGAGAAGACAATTTTCACATTGAATATCAACAGAAGATAAGAGATAAATGACATTCATTTCAAGACAGAAATAACATGCAAAAAATAATAGAAATGGAACAAAAAAGGATTGGAGCAAAAATTATGGGTGCATATAGTGTTAAGCAGTTCTTAAACATTGCAGTGAGACACACCTGGGTTCACATTTTGGCTCAGTAATTACTTACCATGTAACAGAGCATCTCACCAAATACCCCTGATTTTTCTTCCTATATGTAAATACGAGATTAAAAAATTTATTTATTTTGAAAGAGAGAGAAATCAGGGGAGGGGCAATGAGAGGGAGAGAAAGAATCCCAAGAAGGCTCTCAGCTGTCAGCTGGGAGCCCAATGAGGGGCTCAAACTCACAAACCATGAGATTATGACCCAAATTGAAATCAAGAGTCAGATGTTTAACCTACTGAGCCACTCAGGGGCCCCAAAAATATTTATTGTAAAGGCTTTGCTTGTGATAATTAAAAAGGATTACATATCTCAAAGCAAGTAACACAGTATACAGTAGGCATTCAAATTATTCATTCTTTTACTCTTCCATTAAATCCTGCCAAACAAGCTTTATTATTACTCATTAATGGGGAGCCTGGGTGACTCAGTCGGTTAAGCATCCGACTTCGGCTCAGGTCATGATCTCATGGTTCGTGGGTTTGAGCCCCGCGTCGGCTTTGTGCTGACATCTAGCTCAGAGCCTGTTTCAGATTCTGTATCTCCCTCTCTCTCTGATCTTCCCCTGCTCATGCTGTCTCTCTCTCTCTCTCAGAAATAAATAAAACATTTTAAAAAATAATTGTTGCTCTCTCACTAATGGTGACATGTTTTGCAAGGGCAGTACTAAGCAAAACCTTTTTTGTTTTATTTTATTATTTTTAATATAACAAATACAGAGGATGTTTATAATATATATTATTTCATATTATATTACATATTACATATTATATATACTCCTTGGCACTTGTTAAGGGCATAAAATCAAATCATATCTCCATAATGGTAAATCTTAATGAAAGAAAGTAAACTGGAAGCTGAGAAGTATCTAGACAAATGTGATTTAAATTTTAGCTCTTTTGTATATCATTTATTCATGGATGCATTTGATATTTATTAAGTGCTCATGAAATGCCAAGCTCTGTTTTTAGAGGGAGGGATAGAGTAGTGGACAGTCAAGGTCTTGTTCTCTGGGTGTGATCTAAGCTTATACTAAGAAGGAACTTAGCATTCCCAGTGGAGGGTAGATAGAGAACCTTCTTATGGCAAAGTTGCTGAGTAGGGCAGATGTAACAGGATATTTTAGTAAAAAATTCCAACGTAATTGCTTTAAATGATAAATGGTTAATATAGCAGCTTAACAACGCCTTCCAATGTTGTCACTCTCATTATTAGTTTCATCTGTAGGCTGATTGCAACATAGGTGCAGCAGGTCTGAAAACATCAGAGAGACAAGGCAACCTCTTTTAAGGTATTTTAACCTTCATTGTATGTCTTGGTGTGCAGATAAGTCCTAAGAACCACCTATAACAGAATTCACAGTCCACATACTATGATAAAGAAAGGAAGTCAAGACCAGAATTCAAGTCTCCTCGTGCACAGGCCTGAACATGTTCCTCAGATCTCAGACACCCTGGTTTATGCTCTGATTCTTGGTTAAAACTATGTGATTTTTACCTAAAATTGTGTCAACCTTTGTGAGTGTTCTCAACAGGAAAATACTCTTCTGATCTAACTTCTATCACTTCTGCATCTTTGATCTCTGTTATTTGGTTCTGAACCCCATTTGTATTCTAAACATCTATTTAATATGTATAGTGCTGCACACCATAGTATAGAATCACATTATATTTATATTTCATATATAAAATATTCAGATGTTAAAAAATTACCTTGAATTGTAAAGTATTTAAATTCTGATATATTGACAGATATTCCTTCAGCTGCACATTGCAACAATAGATATTATAGTGGTTGAAGCAACTAAGAGTTTTATTTGTCTCATGTGAAAGAAGCCTGATGATAAGCAGTCCAGAATTAATAGAGTGGTGAACAGTGCTAGCAGGAAACAATCCTCATTTTCCCTGCTTTGCCAACATGCGATGTGATTCTACCTCAAGGACACAAGATGATCACCAGACTTCTAGGCATTTTGCTGTCATTCCAGAATGGAACAACAAATGAGATGCTAAAGGGAAGCTCTTAGTAAGGGTTTATATCTCATTGACCAGAACTATGCCACATGTTTACTTACCGTTAGTTGCAACAGGAACTGAACTATTATGCTCAAGCTTTGATCTTCTGAAGTAGAGAAAGATAAGGAAGAATGAAACTGGAAGTTTACACATTCCAAGTATAATGAATTTATAATGGGCACCTGCTACATTGAATTAATTAACAAATGTAGATGAATGATTGTGACACTTCCTGTACACAATATATCTCAGAGCCTTCTGGGATCCTAAAATCTTCTCCTGGGGATATAAATAAAATTTACAGCAATAACATTGTCTAATTGTTATTGAAGAGTTACTATGTTCTAGACATTACTTAAATGTTTTTTACTTGTATCAACTAATTTAATCTTACAATTTATGAGGCTAATACTATTATTAGGTCCACTGGACAGATGAAGAAATTGAAGCAAAAGAAGTTAAGTTACTTCTCATCCTAATTATTCACACAGATGACTTTAAATTGGCATGAAGGATTGATCTAGCACACATGCTATATAAAAGTGGCATTGATATAATAAGTTCAAAAGAATACATACTAAGATACCAGAGAATATATCATCTGGAGGGTATGTATTGGCATGTACTAAATGTGGCTGCTAAGTCTATTGTCATCCAGAACAAAGAGTTATGTTATTTACTTCTTAATATATCATCATTCCACATAAAGATGTTTGGAAAAGTGATCTATCACAACATGAGATCAGTTCTCTAATATTGTCTTGGGTCAGCATTTGTCAAAATGTAATAAATGACAGTAGAATAAAATCACATATTACTAGCGTTGAGTAGCTAATTGTTTCCATTTTTGGTGACAGCTATTATTTCACTTAGTGACAAAACTGAAGAACTTTACTGACAAAGAATAGAAAACGGTCATTTCCCTTTTGAATGTTTCAGCCTATAAGTTATATCATTAAAGCCATAAAATAAAAAACTAAATTGCACCTGACTCTTAAAAATGTTCCAAAATTCAAATAGGGTTTACGAGCTCATTGTTAATCTTGAAGTACAACAATGATTGTATAAAATTGAATGTTTTGCATTTCATTAACATTTCCAGATTAGGTTATACAATCATGCGATGTATATGTCCTTATTATCCTGCTAAATTCTCTCACAGAAAAATTGCCTGTGGTTTTCCCTCTAAATGGTTGCTAACTTTGCTTGTGATTAAATGGCAAACATTCTGAGTCATGGCATCAAGGTTATCTTTAGAGTGACAACTGCCGTTATAAAAATGATAAGGCTCATTGTCCCTCTTGAAACCAAGTAAGTGGTAGATGCCTCCTCCCACACTCTACATCCTGCTGACACAGGGAGGGTGCAAGCTTCCCACACAGGCGGACTATGTAGGTCATGGTTTTGAGGCAGTCTGATCTCTTTCCACTTCTTCAGCCACTTGATGGATCCCAAGTGCCATGATATATGAACCAGAACAACAAGATCACAATGAATACATCAGAAGTGCTGTGTCACTATGTCATTGGTAGCTGGGTACTATTTCAAGAACCTTCCCCATCATGCACGTTCTCTTTTGTTTATGTTTTGGATTTAGAATTTTAATTTTTTTCTTTTTCAAGCTGTTGCCTCCCAGGTCTGTCTTGAGCATCATAAGAATAAAATTCCTTTGATGACATTCTTCAACACTTTAGTCATTGTCTCTTAAATCTTGCCATCACTTTAAGCTGCCTCTAGCATCAAATCAAATATAATCTTATGGATGTAAAGGGTAGATATTTATAATGATTCTCCCCAAATATACTGCATCTACTGTTGACTCGTTAAAATTCTTAACCATTTTCTGGAATCCCTACCACATTATTTATACTTTCTAATACTCCACTCTTCCAATCATTACAGTGAACTTTGTATCATCCATTTAACCTGAAAACATTGTCTGTTTGCTAATTCCTGCCATTTCTTGTTAGATTGAAAGTATCTTCTAAAAAATAGTCTTTAATAAGACTTAATAATTGTTGCCTATAAACCCAAGCAAACTTTGTAATAGAGGCATATCACCACAACAAATAATACTTTCAGATACTAAATTTTATAATTTTAAAATTTGTCTTTATATCTCTTTTTTTTTCTCAATATTTTCTTGGAAAAGCATCTCTGTGTTGTTGCCTTAGGGAAGTCAGGAAGTATTGCATAAAAATAGTTCCTAATAAAAACACTTCTATTTATAGTCTGCATTTCCAAAACCATAATGCCATTTGGAAAGGGAAGTAGAAGTAGAGGCAGGGGAGAGAAAATAAAAAGGCAGAGGGGGCTGTAACACGTGAATGCTAATATTCTGGTACTCCTAACAATCCGTACGTGTATCTTGCTTTGCTCTCATCACCAAAGTCTTCACCTCAGGGCTTCATCTTCAGCTGCCCTGCTACTCGTCCAAAATTTTGTAGTTAAGTGCTTGCAGGGGGTCAGTCCTCATGTCTTCTCCCTAAGCATAACCTGCCACACCTCTCATGTTGCCTTGGTCATAATCCAGCCATCTGAATTTGACTGACATCAGACTTTTGAAGTATGCTCTTTTCAAGCATATCATATGCCAGAAATCTGTGGTGCAAAATGTTTAAAGCAGCAAAGAAAACATCAGTGAGCCTAGGGTTTTACATCCAAAAAATGTTTTTTTTTTTCAAGGGTAGTCTCTAATAAATTAAAATTCTTTAGATTATGAAAAAATGTATTCAAAAGTTGTTGACATAAGCCCTGGTGTTAGAACTTGGGTCAAGTTCATGAACTTCTAATGTTGAGGTGTTTCACTAAATAACCTGGCAGTTCTCAATAGTTTTACTGTTTCTAATTCCTTACAGAATGTCACTCATTCACCTTGGTCACTGCCTTCTACTTTCTTCAAGGCCCATATCAAATACTGCATTCTGTGAAGTTTGTCTAATTGACCTTATTCTCTTCCAAGGTGCTTTCAAAGTACTATCTCTCTTATGACATAGTTTTATACTTTGAATTACAGATTTGCATATAGATATAAACTTTTATATGATTTTATGCTTTTATAAATAAGAGGCTTTTTCTTTTTTCTTCCTTAGTACAAAGTTAGTAAAGTATCTTATATTTAGTGTGTAAGCAAAAAGCTGCTAAGTGGTTGAATAGGTGTAAACAAAAATTTTTATACTTCACATATATATACTTATATATATATATATTTTTAAAGTTTATTTATTTATTTTTGAGAGAGATATAGAGAGCAGGCAGAGGAGGCACAGAGAGAGAGAGAGAGAGAGAGAGAATCCCAAGCAGGCTCCATGCTGTCAGTGCAGAGCCTGACTCAAGGCTCAAAGTCACAAATTGAAATGAAACCAAAGTCAGACACTTAACCAACTGAGCCACCCAGGTGGCCCTGTACTGTATATATTTTTTACCTCATTATCTGCCTGAATTTTCTCCTTCAATTTTTCTGCCATATAAGTAAGAAAGAAAACAAACAATCTAATCATAAACAATAGCTATAAAACTATTCCAGGAAAGTCTTAAAATAGATTTTGATATAATCAATAACATAAAATATTCAGTATTTTTTAGAAACTTCTCCAAAGACTCTATCTACAACTTTATCCTGAGTAATCTTTCCTAACACCAAGAGATAAGATGCTAAGTAAATTTTATTATTCCATTTTGTATTTTGTTAAATAGCTACTATTAAAAGTATGCAGTTTATAAGAGTATTAAAAGCATTCAATTTACTGGAGAATTATGTTTTGAATTAGTATTTCATTCTGCTTCATTATTGATTTTATCACGTTTTGTGAGTTGTCTTATTATTCTATTGACCATTTAAAGCATTTGAACGAGGTATTCTGTGCCCAACCCATTTATTGCTATGCTGAATGCTGTATTATTATTTACAAAATATATTTGTCTATTTGCACTATGTGAATTGATTAAATGACTAGAGAAAGTGCTTAAATATATAAATATTTAAACATTTAAGGATATATATAACTATGTAACAATATAAGCATGCCATATTTTATAGTATTTTAAAATCATATGAAGGTCTGTCTAACTACAAAAATGAGGTAGGTCCTTTTTGCTGCTTAATTCTATAGTTGTTTTCAGAGCTCAACAAATAACCCTCAATGTCTTTAAAAGTTTAAATGTAAGAATAATGGTTAACTCAAGTGAAATACTTGAAATCCTTTCATAGTAGCTACCTGAGTCATATGGCTATTCCTATTATATGTCAGTTTTCAAAATGCTTTCATTCTTAATTCTCATAATAAACCTGAAATAAAAACATTATTATCCAATTGTTACATATGAGGAAATGAACCTTAGACAAGTGAATAAGCCTTTCTAACTCCAGTTAATAGCCTTCAAATGGAGATTTGACCTAAGAATTTTTCCACAAATCTCATGATTTTCTAAAACTTCAAGACCATCTAATAACAGTGGTTTCGATTGGTGAATGTCACCACTGATGCCTAAGTCTCTGTGGCCCTTATTCTTCTGCTTGACAAAAGTTTTACCAGCAGTGTTCTGATCATTTGATTGTGATTTACCTCTCATTTAATGCAGAACACATTGTCAAATAATACATTTGTGAAACTATTTTTGTCCTTTTCTTCCTTTCTTTTAGCTCTGAGCCATTGCAAACAGAATTACAAATTTTGAAAACATAAATTTGTCTATAATTTGTGTTGGCAGCAAAACTTCATCTGACCTGAACTGACATGAGGCTGTTTAGATTCCTTATTTATTTCACTGTAGTGAATGTTCATATGTTTCTCTTAAGAAAAACTCTTGTGTCTGATTACCAGCGAGCGTCACAGTCATACTAAGGCATGATATGACACTTGGTATATGCTTGCTTTTACATATCAAAAATCATAAGTATTGGATATCAAGGAAAGCCTCATAATAAATGAGAACTACATACATTATACCAATAAGATATATTTTCTATATCCAAATTCTTTGACCAAAAACAAAACTGAAATTGAATGTGGTAAATAATGAATGAAACAAAATGTGTGCAATATAATTAGCTAAGTGATGACATATCAATTATATCTTCCATGGTAAGAATCTCATCAAAAGCATATTCATAATCGTCATTCAGAGTTCCTATACGGATGTTATGAAGTCATAAATGTTCATCAGTGTATAACAGTGTATAAGCTAAACTTTTAAGGTAATTTTTAAGTTCAATAAAACTTATTAAAACTACGATTTATTTAAATATAAAGACCAATTCTATTAGGTCTATATAAATAGACAAGGTCTATAATAGTAATAAGATGATGTCATTTCAAGGCCAAAAGACATTCCTTTCCTTATTACTGCAGGGCCTAATGTAAGAATCATTATTTCGATCATTGCATCTATTTAAATCAATTCAAATGCTGCTTCATCTGATTAACCCAATGGATTCGAACAAGGTGTTATTAACTGTAGCCATGGGTTTGGACTCAGGTTAATGTGGAAGCCTACATTATGTTTTCCCATAAAAAATTACTGCACTGCAAAAAGTTGCCAGTATAATGAAGCAAACCTGACAAATACCTCAACACCAGTCCATTACATTTTTGTAAAAAAAAAAAACAAAAAACGAAAAAACAACTTAAATGTCTTTCTGCTAGTTATGCACAATGATGTTATTTTGCTTTCATAATTCTAAATATTTGAAGATAATGTGAGAAAACAAAGCTGTATATCAGATTACTAGATGATTCTATTATATTTGTTTGTTATACACACACACACACACACACAGTTTGATAGAATAACCAAACCTCAATTATTTTAGCTCTCGAAGTTAATACTCACTGTATGAGCTTTAGAGGTTTTGTTTGCTTATTTTCCTTATGTAATGCATTTATAATGATAGCTGATTAACTTCAATATATTAAAAAACCTTCCATTTACTTAATACTAATATTTGCCATGGGTTTTTCTAAGTATTTGAAATGTGTTAATTCTTAAAACCTCATAGTATCCCTATGAGGTACATCCTTATAGCTGTTTTAATATTAGCTCTGTTTTATGGATGAGAAATGAAGAAACTGATAATTCAGAAACATTTTAAACAACATACTTCAGTTCACATCACATGTAAAAGATGGAGTGGTGCTTGAATCCATGCAATAGAGTCCTGGACTTGAGGTTTCAATTATGATGGTATATTATGCACAGGAAATTTCGGCCTCTGTTCATATTAGAAGTACAGACATCAGATATTCCCTTGGGTATAAAATAAAGAAAATTGATCAAATTGTGTATAACAAATTAGTGGATTTGCTTAGGTCATCTAATTTTTTTTTAGGTCATCTAATTTTTAATGTTGTAAGGGGTTATTTTCCTGGTATGCAATTCAAATATAATAGTGAATCTTTCAACTGACTTTCCAGGTTTCTTTAGCCCTCTCCATTTGATAGAAGCCATTCGTTTGGATAGATTGACTCCTTCTATAGAGGCGGGCTTTAGTGAACATAAATTGTTCAGGTGAATAGCTTGGTTATTATTATAGATACAATTTTTGTCTAAAGTTTTCAGCATCACAGCATATGTCTTCCCTGACATTATATGGTACTGTTTATTCAACCAATCAACTTACAGCAGTGTTTGCCTAGAAAATATCAAAACTGACTGTTGCATTTCATCACAACCAGACCCAACAGATGGTACAAAACGCTGAGTGATCCTCTGAAGTGACAATCCACATGGACCTAATAGGACTTCTTTTAATAAACAATGGACTTGGTCTTCTTTCTCTCCCTGGATACAGATGAGGAGTTATATTCCAAAGATTGCAGCTGGTAGCCACCTAGACCCTGTGGGCAAGAGCTCTTCAAATGAAATACTGTGAATGCCAGGCCAGTGCATGGAGGAATGCACTGAATCATAGGCCCAACTGGCCCTATCCAAATCCTACCTCTAGGTTTTCTGCCGAAACCATTTCAGTTACCAGAAACAGATAGTATCAGTACTGATCCAGATATCAGTTCATTTGACTAATTTCAAGGGCTTCATATTATTTTAGCCAAGCTGAAATTTAATACTTTTTGTTATTGTTGTTGTTAGATATGCTAAGAAATTTTAAATCAGGTCTTTTAAATTTTAAAATAAACTACCTTTATTTTACTTAGAATATAAAGCTGAAGAATAGATATAAATGAACACAATTAATGTTAATATTCAATTTAAAGTATGCAGACAAATTGTTCTCTTCTTGAAACATCTGTCTAGAGGAGGTGAACTGTGATATTTCATATAAAAGCACCAAATGTGCTGATAATAGTTTTGAAATATGCAGAATAATAAAAAGTAGATCATTCAAAAGCAAATCAGAAATGCATGATCCAAAGCTATTTATGAATAGGTCTACAATATAAATCATATATTTATTATAATACCATTATTTTCTTTCATTAAGTGGAATACTCCAGAGTTACATACCCTTAAATACTAATCTAATGATTAGAATTTGCATTTCATGTATACTGAAATTGCATATTTAAAAAATTAACTGTTTAGTTTTAAACCTTCCTAAAGAACTTTCTAAGATATCCAAATAGGGAACCTGGGTGGCTCAGTCGGTTAAGTGGCTGACTTCGGCTCAGGTCATGATCTCACAGTTCGCGGTTTGAGCTCTGTGTAGGGCTCTGTGCTGCCAGCTCAGAGCCTGAAGACTGATTCAGACTCTGTGTCTCCCTCTTTCTCTGACCCTCCCCTGCTCATGTTGTCTCTCTCTCTCTCTCAGAAATAAAACATTAAAAATAATTTTTTAAATAAGATATCCAATATTCTTCCAATAAATCCTTTTCACTTACTTTAACAATTTTGACTTCAGCTGCTTACAAATAAAATAACTCTAATTGACATATGATACCATAATTTAAATAGGTCGTGGAAACAAAGATTAAACTTAATGTTAACACCGTTGACTGAATCATCTCATAAAACAGAACTATCACCCTGCACTCAGTGTGTATGGGATTCTTTATCCTCGTGTTAAACGTGCTCCTTGCATTTCTGCTTGCCCAATGCTCCTCCATTCTTACAGGTTTTTTATCTACTTATCACTTGATTTTGTTGTGTTGCTAGATACATTTCAGTCTATTGGTTCCATTTGAAAGATGCTTCTAACAAAATGGGCGCACAAACCCAAACGAAAAAAAGGCTCTAAATAGGTTTAAATTGTTAAGAATTTCAACAAAGAGAATTTTATCTGAAAGCTGTCTTTCCTACTTACTTTTTGTTTCCAAGATATGTTTTAATATTTAAGGTTCCTGACAACTTGACAAGTGGGAAAGTGATGTTACATAGGTTTTAGGATTTCATTTGTACTACCAGTTGTATAGCTCTTAAAAAGATTTTCTTTGGAATAAAAAATATTCAAGTTTTTCTCAATAAGAAGGTCCCTGTAAAGTACCCCAAAAACATTTTTAAAAGTTTATCTATTTATTTTGAGAGAGACAGACCAAGAGAGAAAGATGGGGGTGGGGGAGGGGACCCCAAGCAAGCTTTGCATTCTCAGCACAAAGCCTGACAGACACCTCATGGTTTGAACCCATGAACCATGAGATCATGACCGGAGCCGAGATCAAGAGTAGAATGTTTAGCACCTCTTAAATGTGCAAATATCAAGACTTGAAAAGAAATCAAAATGGAATTCTCTAGGTACCAAAAAAGTAGATGGCATCTACTAATGAAGAGAGCAGTAGTGAGGCCTGAGAGGTGACCAAGGGCTCTCAGAAAGCAATGCTAGACAACAGAGGACCCCTGGGCTGCTTGCTTCAAATAGGACAATTCCAAAGAGGTCGTCCAAGCTCCAGAGTTTCACATCGATCTGGCTGAGACTTCTGCTACAATTGCAAAGCAGTTCAAACTATGCATCATTAAAATATTGAAAGAAGGGCACCTAAGTGGCTGAGTTGGTTAAGTGTCTGACTCTTGATTTCGTCTCAAGTCATGATCTCACGGTCATGAGATCCGGCTCCACATAGGACTCCTTGCTAGATGTGAAGCCTGCTTAAGATTCTTTCTCTCCCTTTGCCCCTCCCTGACTCATATACACTTACTCTCAGTCTCTCTCTCTTTCTTTCTTTCTCTCTCTCTCAAAAACTTAAATAATAAAGAAATAAAATATTGAAAAAAGAAAAGGATCCATCAACCCAGAATTCTGTATGCAGTGAGGTGTATTTTACAAAAATAAAAGTGAAAAAAGAGGATCTACAAACTTTCTCTACTTACTTTTCTAACAGACCCAAGAACTCTGTGTATGCAGAAAAGACTGAAAGACTCAACTAGAGACTGAAGACCTGAAGTGAGATAGCAACAGCTTCACGTAGCATGCTAGCTAGTGAGTAAAGGCAGACAGACTTTGATGAAGAGTACACACT
The DNA here is from genome assembly GCA_017311185.1 of Proteles cristata cristata. NCBI lineage: Eukaryota > Metazoa > Chordata > Mammalia > Carnivora > Hyaenidae > Proteles > Proteles cristata. The sequence goes on along the minus strand of JAESUZ010001657.1, from coordinate 77,127 downwards.
TACCTGGAGGAGGCAAGACAGAAAACTACACAAGTCCTCGATAATGTTCAGTCTACGGTTAAGTGAAGTTTGCATGGCATGCACCATGACCTGAGTGTGAAGATGCAAAAATGTACTGATATCCTGGTCTGGGGAACCAGAAAACTAGAGTGAGTGCACCGTGGATACTGGAGAGAATGGGGGTGTCCTGGAGGGATAAGAGCTGGAGAAGGAATCCTTCATGACTGTTTTCCAGTATCTTGACAGATTCGCATACCATGAATATGAAGATTAGACTCAAAGTTAGCTAGAAGATCTGAAATGGGGTAGAAACTCTGTTTCTGAACAGTTTCCAGTTCGAATCTAGCCATGAAAATTACCTGCTAGACCAAATCAAAGAATACTCACTATATGAACATAATGGGACTCAAAATCTGCACAATTTGACATTGTACGTCTACTATATAATCCAAAGGTAACCAATATATGGATGGAATAGAGTAAATGACATTGGACTAATAATAAAGGAACCAAGTAGTAGCCTCAAATCTTCTGTGTTGCTAAATTGAGTCTTTTCGTAAATAGATCAACATAATGTTAATACTTGATATATGCAGTTGTTTTTTTTACATTCTGATCTGAAAAGAAGATGAGAGCAATTCATATCCACTATATTTACAGGGAAGTGTTAACATCCATGCTATCACATTGTAGCCCCAAGTCACAAGAATCTGGCCTGATGGTCCTAATACTTCACAGTGATCCCCTGCACTGAATACACACTGCTAAATGGGCTTGATTAAGCAAGGAGCAGCAATCTCTCCTCATGCCCTAGTTAGATACATGCATATGGGAGAATGGGAAATAAGCCCTATAAATTTAAATTTCAAGGGCATAACACATCAGTGTAAGTTTCAGGGTTAAAATTTAGAATATGAAAAGATATGCTGATAAGGTAAAAGTGAAGGAGAGCACAAAAAATGTGGCACAGAACTTATTGGCTTTTTTTTTTTTTTTTTTTTTTTAGAGAGATTATATACAATACTTGGGAGTACTTCTCTGATTCTTGTCCAAAGTGTCACAAAGTTGCTAGATTTGAGAAGGAAGGGACTAAAGGAAGACTTGGCCACAGGTCCAGGATTTGGTTAAGCAGACTTTCACAGGCTCGATGAACTATTAAATCCAGTGGTGTTAGAGACATCCATTGAACTAAATATATTGTATTCTGGGAAGCCACAAAGGAGAGTTCTGAGTTCTGGAGGAATGCCGTGTTTTCTGTGGCTGAATATTGCTCACCAATTGAAAGCCAGCTCCTGGCATGATACTCACACGAGTAAATGCCTGACCATGGGAGATAAGTGACTGTGTAATTAGAATTGTGCATCAGAAGCTTGGTGCTGTCAGAGCAATCAAGCCTTTCGGTCAGCAGAATGCAGTAGCAATCTATTGTCCAATGAAAATGATGTATGTGGGCCTGGGCAGACCCAGAGGGCAAACTAACTGTTTCACAAAAGGTGATTCAGAGTCCCAGTTCGCTTAGCTTTGACACAGTGTTGTCTCTGTCACAGCTTACACCTATGGCCTTGTGCCTACTGCAACAAGCTGATGGAAGAGAGAAAAAAACAGTCTGGTCCACAGATGGGTCCACTCAATATTGTGTGCAAGGTATTATATCATATTATAGCCTCACTCAGTGTGGTCCTAAAGGACATTGATGAGCAAACCTTCCCTCGGAGCAGTATAATTGGTTTTCTCCTTTGTATAAAGAGATCTGGGGTAAAGAATACATAAAATTTTGGACATTATCAGATGGTTTGACAGGTGGTTAGTGCCTGGAAGGAACAAAATCAGACAAATAAAGATAGGGAGATTCAGGAAAATGCATATAGACAGATTTGTAGAACTGAATTCAAAGTATGCAGATATTCATATCGTCTAACAATGTGTACCAGAGAGCATCTGCGACAGAAGAGTCACGGAAACTAACCATTTTCATAGCCTAAATCATAGACTAATTTTAGAAAATTATGAACTGTTAAAGTAATCTCATAAAAACTAGAAAATAGAAATACATTGATAATAATATAATTTGAAACTTTATTTGATGATCTAGCTTACCTTTCTCTGTATATACCAGGCTTGGGCAGTTTTATGAACAATTTATGCTAAAACTTTAAAATACTGATTATTCTAATCCTATACAAACTGTGAGTGATATGGTTTTGCAGGCTTATCTAAGATCCTGAAAATTAGTGGAAAGTGTTCTCAATAAATGATCTTATTTAAGCCATAAAGAAAACCAACCTGTTTTTTAGTGGCTACAACACTTTGTCACAAGGTTCATCAGATTATACCTAAATTTATTATCTTGTAAATCCCAAGATGCAGTTTTCAGAATATGATAGGTCTCTCAGTAGTTAAAATATGGATATGTTGACCTTATTTTTATTACATTTTATTGATTAAAAAAATCATGATCACTTTTTTCAAATGGTACAAAAGGACTTCTATTTAAAGAGGAAAAATGGAGGGGAGAACTAATACTTAAAATTCTGAGCAATGTTTTGGAAAAAAAAGGAATGCATAAAATATTCAAACTTTGTTTTCCTTCAGGCCTCATTCGTAGCCTGTTTTTCTAGAATCAGAGTATCAGCAATTTTTATGTCTTTTGCTCCTGAATTAAGGAGTTACCACTTAAATTATTGTTTTCCAGCTACAAATCAATGATTGGCAATGACAGGCATTGCCAATTTACAACAGGGTTCAAGGAAGTCAGGTGAGTTAAATAATGTCATAACCTGTTCATTAAATCACAAAATACTTCAACCAATTAAAAGGATCACTTCTGGGGTCTGTAGATTCTATAAGGAACATTGGTTTTGCATCCTATCAAGTAGAGAGAGACTCAACCACCATATAATTAAATTAACTACAAAAAGTCAATCCAAAATATTCAATGAAAACAATAAACTGTTAACTTCCAGTACATTACTTGAAGGCTTTGAGTTATTCAGAATATGTGAACTTGATGACTGCATTAATTGACTGAAGTGTTCACTATTTATATTGTTTTCTTTATTTCTATCCAAATATAGTTAGAAGTGAGAATGCTAAATGTTCCTAATACTTTATGAAAAGTTTAAATATACTGTATAAGCTTTGATCTGAAGAAAATGACTGTATTTCACCCCATTTCTATACCTATTTGCCTGTTTATTATCTATTATCTATCTATCTATCATCTATCTATCTATCTATCTATCTATCTATCTATCTATCTATCATCTATCTATCATCTATCTATCTATCTATCATCATCTATCATCTACCATCTCCTTGTCTAATACTTAACCTTTTGCTGAATCAATGGAAAGTAAGTCATGGACATCATTACACCCCATCCCTACATATCCAACATGTATCCCTAAGAATAAAGCCATCCTTATACAAAGTCAGGTTACCATCATCACATCTAAGTCAACAATAACACTGTCCACTTTATACACATTTTTCTCAGTTGTTCCATTAATAGCGTCTAAACTCGTGTGTGTGTGTGTGTGTGTGTGTGTGTTGAGTTCATCACAAACTAACATCTGGTCAAGACTCACTCATTTGGTTGCTGTAACTTCATGATTTATTCTAGAAGAACCCACCCAACTTTATTTTTTAACTTTGTCATTATGAAGGTTTAACTTTACTTTTATTGTGGAAAATCACATCATCTAGCTTTGTCTTCATTATGTGTTGGCAGAACATTCTTTTGTATTTAAACACATTTTCTAAAATAGGCTCTATAAAATTCATTTTTAAAAATTTTAAAAATTCTATGCATCTTCCAAGCAATCTTTTTTTAAAAGTTTTAATGTTTATTTATTTTTGAGAGAGACAGACAGAGTGTGAGATGCGGAGGGGCAGAGAGAGAAGGAGACACAGAATCCCAAGCAGGCTCCAGGCTCTGATCTGGCAGCACAGAGCCTGACATGGGGCCTGAACCCACAAACTGTGAGATCATGACCTGAGCCTAAGTTGGATGCTCAACTGACTGAGCCACCCAGGTGCCCCCCAAGCAATGATTTTAACTGTGTATTGATAAATTCAAATTTACCTGACATTTTTATCCAAATTATAGAAAACTTTATTTTTCCCTGATAATATCCATTTCTTCTACATTTTCAAATATATTAATTTAAATATAATTGTATTTTTACGTATTTAAAAATTTTTAATGTTTTTATTAATTTATTTCTGAGAGAGAGAGAGAGAGAAAGAGAGACAATGTGAGCAGGGGAGGGTCAGAGAGAGAGGGAGGTACAGAATCTGAAACAGGCTCCAGGCTTTGAGCTAGCTGTCAGCACAGAACCCCACGCGGGGCTCTAACGCACGAACAGTGAGATCATGACCTGAGCCAAAGTTGGATACTTAACCAACTGAACAACCCATGTGCCCCAGTGTTTTTACCTATTTTAAGTGTCTTACTTAAAAAGTAAGACATTTAATCCTATTTATCTTATTTGAGATTATACTATTTTCTTGGTCTTTTACATTTAATTGTAGTTTTGTCCTCAATTACCTGTTCTGTTTTGTTTTGAACTTCAATTCTACTATTTCTTTGATAACAGCAGTCCTTTATTTTTTCTCCTTGTATTGGAATTATTAGATAACTAAACAAAACTTTTAAAATTATATTTGCTAAGAATTTATAAATATATATTTTTCTTAGAATATCTGTTTATCTGTATCATATGAGGTTTTAAATATATTTTCTTTTTTCTCCTGTGGTATGTTTATTTTAACCTACATAGTTGTAGCTTGTCATTTTGAAGATTCTGATCTAAGATAATTTCTTGAAAACAACCTGTATTATTGATTTTTAATTATTCAGAATACAAAATGAAAATATTCATTAAGTACCCATTCTTCACAATCATGAGAAAATATTTCAGAACTCTGTATAAATGAAATTTGGTAAATATGTCATATGATATTATATATTTTTTGATTAATACTGACACTTTATTTCTCTGAAAATTTCCATGTAATTATTAATTAATCTGTTTGGTTTTTTATTTGCTGAAAAAAGGTGTATTAAAATGACCCAGGGGTGCCTGAGTGGCTCAGTCGGTTCAGCATTGGACTTCAGCTAGGGTTATGATTTCTCAGTTCATGGGTTCAAGCCTCTATGTTGGTCTGGCTCCTATGAACCTGGAGCCTACTTCTGATCCTCTGTCCCTTTCTCTCTCTGCCGCTCCATGTTCAGGCTCTCTCTCTCTTTCTCTTTCTCTCTCATACTCTCTCTCTCCATCACACACACACATACACAAGTAAATAAACATTAAAAATAAATAAAATAAAATGATTCTGTATGATTATCATACATTTCTGTCATTGTTGTTCAAAATATTTCATTTCCATGTATTTTAGGTATATCAACTCATAATCACGTAATAGCAAAATTTTAAAATTGTAAGGTACTGTTCATTTTTCATCCATTAATAATTTTCCTTATGATAAAATATGTTACCCAGTTATTCTTGTTTGTGTTCATGCTATTTTCATATTATTGACTTTTTTCCCCAATTTATCCTTAAAAGGTTTTTTTTCAGATATTTCCTTTAAACATGTATCTACACTGCTTTAAAATTTCAACCTTAACTGATGAGTTTCTATCTGCATTTATAATGATTATTTAAATATTTGAAAGTATTCTCAGCAACTTATTTCTTATTTTCTATGTATCAACTATTTTTAAAGCATCTTACCCTTTTTTGTTTTCTTCGAATGATAAATATTTTTGTTTCTTGATTTTATTTTTCTGTTGAATCACAAACAATAAGGTTCTGTTTGGTTGTTGGTTATCCTTAAGTTTTTAGGATCATATTGACTGATACAATTGTATAATCAAGTTAAGTTATTCATCATTTGTTTGCACTTTTTAAACAAGAGCCTACAGTGTTTGATCTATATAATACTACCCTACTTATTTATTATCAATCAATTTTACTACTATTTTTCAAGAACTTGTCATTGTTTTCCTTCAGTCAAGAGTTAATCACACTCACCACTATATTTTATCAAGTATTGTACTTGTCATTGCATCTTGGATTACAAACTTTACTTTTGAATGCATTTTTTTTCTTCTTAAAAGTCTATCTTTTTTTGGTAATAACTTAAGAGGTAAATTCTTGTTGTCTGATGTCTAAAAATACCTCTGTTTTACTCTTTCTTTTGAAAAGCAGTATAATTCTCTAGAATTATGGTTATCTTCCCTCTGCATCCTGATATTCTTGTTGAGAAAACTGCTGTCACAACTTTACAGTAGGAAATCTTTCTTGTTTGGTAAATAAGAGTATATCCTCTCTAGCTGGAATGTTTTTTCTAATTCACTTAATGTGTCTACATCAGAATTGATTTTCATTTATGTTGCTGTGTATTAAGAGCACTTTTGGTTTGAAGATATTTTTATTAATAAAATAAATATATTTATAGAATAATTATTCTTTCAACTATTGGTTTTTTGTCACTTATATTTTCTTCTTCTGGAGCTTCTGTTTGACAATTGTCAAATATTCTCAATCCATCTTTTAAATATCCCAGCTATTCTTACACCTTTTAAATTTGTTTTTCTCTTGTTACTTATTCCAAGAAATTATTTTCTATCATTTTGCCATTCACTGATTCATTATTTCATAATATTGAGTTTAAGGATAATGATATCTGTTTCATTTTTATTTCAATGATTTTATTTTTCATTTTATAATTTTATAATTGTTTTTCTATGTACCATATGATATATGTTAATCAAAAGAAATCTAGTTTTTTTAAAGAAAATTTATACTTTGATTAATCATTTTAAATCTCAACATGTTTACTTTAAATATTTGAAAGCTTTTCAACTAGGTGAATTACTTCTAGAGAAAAATCTTAATCATGTTATTGAATTTTAAGTTACATTTCTGGTTCTTAACTAGGTTTTTAAATTATAGTTTTCAAACTCTATAAGTAGAAGTAGCTCTCACTCTCTTTTTCTCTCTTCATCTGTGTTAGCCACATTGGATATAATGATTCCATTGTTTCATCCTATATCTTCTGAGCACATTGGGGTGGTGGCTAATCTCATTATGGAAATTCACTTCTTATGTATGAATGTGTATTTTTTAAAGTTTGTTTTTTAAATTCACAACTTACAAAAACTATAGTTTTCATCAGCTATGAGATAGCCATTGTTTTAAATTCCGGTTTTAGAAGAGAGGGCCAAGTGCTACCTGTAACTTCAGTATCATGAGAAGCATTATTATGAAACCTAATGTAGGAGATTAACTTTGAGCATAACTTGCGTGTTCTGTTGTACTGGGCTATAGGGCTATTTTGGCTCCCATCTCTTGGTTTGTGTTCTTCCTCTATTGCTGGAGACCTAAACTGCACAGGTCATCCCTGATGGCAGGGCCCAGGGAAAACTTATGGGAAAGGACTGCACAGGTCATCCCTGATGGCAAGGCCCAGGGAAAAACCTGTGGGAAAAGACTGCAGGGCAGTCAGAAGAACCCTCTGAAGAATTCTTCTTCTCTGCTTATTCTATGTCTTTTACTGTCACTTCTGCTGTTAGTCTATTCTACGGTTAATATGAAACCAGAATCGCCCAAAGTTCCCCCCTTCTTCCAAAATAGAATATACCTAAATATCATGTCTGCCCCCTCAGTCAGATGTCTTTTCTTTTTTTTAATTTTTTTTTAAAATTTTTATTTATTTCTAGGAGAGAGAGAGAGACAGCGTGAGCAGGGGAGGGTCAGAGAGAGAGGGAGTCACAGACACTGAAACAGGCTCCAGGCTCTGAGCTGGCAGTCAGCACAGAGCCCAACGCGGGGCTCGAACCCACGAACCGCGAGATCATGACCTAAACGAAAGTCGGACGCTTAACCGACTAAGCCACCCAGGCGCCCTTCAGTCAGATGTTGTCTAATGAATATTTTAGCATTTAGCAAAATTGGAGACAGTCTGGTACGCATGGGGTCTTTAAGAGACCTAGAATTCATTTCCTTTGTATGTAAGAATACATATTATGCCACAAGCAGAGACAAAAACGAGACTTACTAGTTTGGAGGACTTTCTCAGAAAAGTGTTAGAGAAATATTTGCCTGCTGACCTCAAGCCTGTGAGGCAACTTATGGATTGTTCTGGCCAACGAATGAGATCAGTAAATGCAGAGACCAAATTCTAGTTAATCAATGCAAAACATTTCCATACGTCATCTATGATAAATGTTGACATTGTTCTTTCTTAGTAGGGGGTTGTGAGAATCTATTACCTATAACTGCAGGTACAAGTATATCCTGTTCTTGCATGCCCGCTGAATTTAAACAACCAAAGGAGACTTTGTTTTCATGCATTCTGGTTATATGCTTCACTTATTTCCTGCCATGTGTAGTAAAGAATATGTAGAACTTTGTTATGACTACCTGGTAAATTTTATCAATTTAAGTAGAAATCTTGTACTGTGAAATCACTGTTGCTAAGAATACTTAGAAATATTAAATCCCATGACTGTTTTTAAAAAATATACATTGTTTAAGCATGATTATTTGGATTTGCTATATAAAAACCCTAAGTTGGAAAATAAATTTGAGCAGTCCACCTGAAGTGGTTGGCTCCGTGTCTTCTTCGCTGACTCCAACCCTCACCCTTCGGGTCATCCATGGCTTGTAGAGGCTGGACCCCTGAACTCTATTTCTGGTTTTCAAAGATAATTTTAATTCAGACAAGGAGGGGGGGAAAGACAGGTTATTCCTATGGAAGGACATTTTATGAAAGTTTCCCTTTTCCCTTTTGGTCTCTTTATATGTATATCTATATGTAGATTATATATCTCCATCACACTAATATTTTGAGCAGAGAACATTTTTCAAGACACAATGCTGACCAGTTAGTAGGATTCCTGATTAAAAAAGAATTGCGATATATTGTAAACGCATACAGTTTGGAGTGATGTATTCCTGAGTACACGCCTTACATCTGCCAAGTACTAAGTATTATGAGGAACCCTGATTCGTATCTGTAAGTATCCTCATCTATAAAGTTAATAAAATTGCTCTTACTTTGCATTTTTGGAGAGAGTATTCTCAGCGGACAAACTATTATATAATAATTGTTGTTATTTTTCTTTTTGTAATTTAAGATAATTTTTTGTCATAGATCTGTTTCTAGCTAGAGTGTATATGTAGTAACTCATAACATAGGACTTTGAACAAGTCTAAATATACATCATTCAATAACTGATAAGGACTGAAAACTGGGAGAACATATAATCAGGAGCATATGTTGATGGTGTCCAATTTAGTCATCCTTTTTAGTTCTAAGGAAAATGAGATCATAGTAAAAGGTCGGCCTCGTCTGTTTACTGGACTCACTAATTCATGTGTGAATTCCTCTGACTTGTTGATTATTTACTAAAAGTGTTATCAAGAGAACAATATTTACCACACATATGGAGTCTGATTAAGCATTCCAGGTCTCAAAAAACCCCAAATGTGTAATATGACAAATTGTCATTAAAGTAAAGAATATTGTTTAGTAATAGAAAATAGCAAGGGGCATATATAGATAAGTAAGGAGTAGCTTTGTTGTAAAATTAGCATTTAACTGGAATTCTGAAGAAATAATGCATCATGCAGAATGAGGCTCTATTTTAGGCAAACAAATGCTCTGAATCAGGAAAGACTTAGGTATCTTAAAGTGACTCAGGGAAGGCTCAGATCATCTCATTCATGCTTGTACCCTTGTTACTTGCTCTAATGTCAAGTACATGGCATGTATATGCAGTAAATGCTCATTGAATTAATGGATTATATAAAGAAGAAGTAATGAAAACATCAATAACTGTTTTTTTCTCTCTCTCATCTCTACCTCTTTATCTATTGGTTGCCAAATAATATGTTCCCTTTTATTTCATTTTCAAATAAACTATTTGAGAACAGTTTTAGATTGACAGAAAAATGGCAAAGATAGTATAGAGAATTCCACATACCATGTACCTAGTTTCTCCTATTATAGCTTACATTAATATAGTATTAATATTAATATGGTAAACATTTGTTACAATCAATGAACCAATAATGAAACATTATTTTTATTATCAAAGTCTTCAGTTTATTAAGAACGCCTTAGTTTTTGCTTAGTTGACTTTTCCTGTTCCGAGATCTCATTTACTTCTCATTTGTTCTTTGTGACCATTTCTTAGACTTTCCCTGTTTTTGATGACTTTGACAGTTTTGAGGTACCTGTTCAAGTATTTAATAAAATATTCCTCATTTTGGACTTGTCAGATATTTTTTTAAATTATTAAAATGGGGTATAGGCTTTGGAAGTTAAACAACATCATGTATGGTTAAGTGTCATTTCCTCATGTATCAAGTGTACATGCTATCAACATGACTTATCATGGTTGATGTTAAGTTTGATCACTAAGCTGTGGAAGCTTTTTCTAGATTTCTCCATTGTGTAGTTTCTTTTTTTCCACTTTTCCATACTTTACTCTTTGGAAAATGTCACTATGGAACTTAAGGTGTAGGAGTTATGCTCCACTTCATTACAGGCAAATTATCTGTATAAATTTTTTGGAATTTTACATAGAAGATTTGTCTCTTCTCTTCCCTTAATTTCCTAACTAAATCTTTTGTACTAATATGGATTCATGTAATGGGGTGGAGGAGAGGGAAAAGTGGGTGAAAAGCATGAGGATAAGCACTGGGTGTTGTAAGGAAACCAATTGGACAATAAATTATATTAAAAAATAAAGGGTAATAATAAGTACTGAAAAAATATGTACTCATGAATATTGTTTTACACTTTGTGTTATAACTCAACATAACTCTATCCATTTTGTTGCTCAAAATGTTCTGCTTTGGACTGTGGGATCTCTTTCATTTGATTCTTTTGTCCCTTTGACATATCCATCATTGTGAATTTCTTTATGTTTTCTGACCACTTCCTTGCCTTCTGGCACTACAAAAATCTCCAGGCTAATCTTGTATAAGTCCTGCCCAGTCCTACAATCAGCCATCATGCCAAGGAGTCTTGTCTTTTTATTGAAAAATGATATAAGGAAAAAGATCCAGATGCTTGTACTGTTTCTCTTCTTGAAAAACTTATTGGACCATTGTGCAAAGGACTGACAGATAACTCTTCCATTACATGTAAGATTAGTATTGATTAAGGATGAGGTTAGAGGTTCACAAGAAATACTGAAGTTATAAGTCTAATGTTTTGAATTCAATCTGACTATATGACAGGAAATTAAATCTGAGTATACAGAAAATTGTCTAATTATGCCAGGATTTAATCAGTCTGAGTATGAAGAAGCATCTTATAATTTCAAAATGGATTGGTAAAATGCATGCCATCTAAAGTAACTTTTATTTCATAAAATTTTCTGACATGTATGAAGAAATTTACTGTCTGCAATCTTTTACAATTCTAGGAAACTCTTATATGGAAACTCTTACTAGGATGACAAATCAAGAAGAATTTTCCTTTATAATAGTATGAAGACACTTATTAAACGTCTGAATTTTAACAGAAGATAATTTAATATTATTAACAACATAAAGGGAAAGAAGATTCTAAATGAATTCTTTAAACTACATATTATATTCATCAATCATATTATTTTATAGAATTCAAAATATGTGCATTTCAAAGATGAGTAATAATCCAAGCTATTCCTTGTAGTTTTGAGGTTAAAAAAGCTGTTATTTTGTAATTATCAAAAGAACTGATTTGTTTAAGACATCTGACAATCTCAAAAATTGTTCATAGTCAGCCTGTAAAGTTGTTTTAAACCTACATCAGCCATTGTATATCATTCTTTCTGTTACATAGATAAAAATTACTCTTCAGATTAAAGCATCTGTATCATTTATTTCTAGACATTGGACAAGTTACATTATTCTAATGAAAGAAACTAGTCTGAATTACAATCTCATATTTTTGTTCTATTAAACATATTTTTAAAACTAGAAAATGAGACTTGAATTTCTGCCTCTTTTTAATAAGACTATGCTATCTAGCATATAATTTATAAGTTTTTTTGTTATTTTTAAAACTAAAGTCATAATAACTATTTATCAGGGCTCTAAGGGAGGTTATTATATATATAAAGGATTAACACAGTGCCTGGCACATAATAAATGTTCAGTACATGGAAATTACTGTTCTTACTATTAGAAATGAAGTGATCAACATGTGTACAATTGCTTGTGATCTTAAGGAGACAACATTGGAAATCATGTTCTGTGCTAATATTTTCCTAGAAAAGTTGTAATGATTACAACAACTGAAAATTTGCTTAAAATATGGTCCTGACAAATCCAGAAAATGATTATATTACCTTTTTACAATGGAGCCACTTTGATCATTTTGCAAATGCTGTCTGAATTGACTAAACTACCAATAAAAAACAGAAGTCAAAAATCAACCATATTCCAAGTTGAATTTCTTTGTAACAAAGGAAAGAGAAAGACATAAAAATAATTACCTACCTAGGGCACCTGGGCGGCTCAGTCGTTAGACATCAGATTTCAGTTCAGTTAATAATCTTATAGCTCGTGAGTTTGAGCTGACAGCTCAGAGCCTGGAGCCTGCTTCAGTTTCTGTGTCTCCCTCTCTCTCTGCCCCTCCCCTGCTGATGCTCTGTCTCTCCCTTAAAAAAAAAATTACCTACTCTACTAAATCAGATGATTTAATCATACATAAGAAGACAATATTTTAGGTAAACAACAATATTTAATTAAATATAGTGAAAAATGTTATAGTGAAAACATTTTGTATATCGATAAAACTGTTCCTTGGGGGCTCACCACGTCAATCCCCAAAGCAGTTTAATGATGTAGACATAAGTTCCCAAATAACAGAAAATTGTATTTAGAAATTATACAATTAATTAAATAAAGACAAAGTTATATAATAATTTCTAACTGTGTATAGATTATTTTATTTGAAAACTAAAGGGACCTGCGGATTATGCATATTAAATACCAAGACAAATGTTAAATAAAATAAGCATTATGTATATTGTGTTTTTGTGAAATTTTTATTGTTTCGATAAACATTAGTCATGGGCTGATGTCTATTTCACATAGTTCTATCATGTGTAATTATTAGAATAACTACTTATGTTTTGATTATAAATGCACATATAGTAATGATGTTCTTAGAACATGAATTACATTGATGAATTATTAAGAATCCTGAAGAGGAAATTTAACTGAATGGGGTTTTAAACTTATAATATTTTTCAAGCTATGTGTTAGACTCTTGAGTTTCACACATAGTATACTGTACTAACATTAAATCATATAGGAATGTAGATAATGAGATGTTCAGATTACTTTCTTCCTTTCAAATGATCTGAAATATATATTACATATTGGCTAAATTAAGTCACTGAATTTCTTCAGACACTGAACATATGAATTTGATTACTTCTTGTATACTATGTTATTAGATAAATAATATAAGTATGCTGTGCAATATCATATTATAAAATAGAATGAATTCATGTATAACCATTATTATAATTAATTATAGATATTTCATTGTCTAAACAAAAATTAAAATAACTTATTTCACTATTAACCAAAATTTTGGATTTTTAACTGATGGCAAAATATAGAAGATAATACATCTGAATGAATAATTGCCAAAACACTAGCAACATATATTACTAAAGGAAAGACAGAAATCTGGTCTTAAAGATATATTTTTATGTTTCAAGATAAATATACTTTTGTATATTAATATTCATATATAAAACAATTCTATTCTTATATATTAATATTGATACAAGAAACAGTACCGTTAACTTACCAATGTAACTGGGATTCAGACTTACTTTTCTTTAAAAAAAAACCTGACTAAGCATATTTAACAAGTAACATGAAGTCTACTGCATACAACAAAGCTAGTGTAAATAAAATCTTATGCTATCTGATCTTTTTTTCATTTTGTTTTTATTTTCATCTTTTTATGTTTTATTTAGTTTTGAGAGCAAGAGAGACAAGAACATGCACAGGGGAGGGATAGAGAGAGAGGAAGACACAGAATCTGAAACAGGCTCCAGGCTCTGAGCTAGCTGTCAGCACAGAACCAAATGCGGGGCTCAAACCCATGAATCATGAGATCATGACCTGAGCTGAAGTCTGATGCTTAACCAACTGAGCCACCCAGGTGCCTCAACAGGCTCCAAGTTCTAAGCTCTCAGCACAGAGTCCAATGCAGGGCTCAAACTCACACAGCCAGAGATCATGACCTGAGAGGAAATGGGACAGTTAAGTACCTGAGCCACCCAGGTGCTCCATTCATTTTGTTTTTATATGGACATTACTTAGGATTTGGATTTTTAAATTAGTAGGCAACAGTGCTGGTATAGACTGAATTTTTGTTTCCCCCCAAATTCATATGTTGAAAGCTACTATTCAGTGTGATGGCATCTGGAGGTAGGCCCTTGGGAGATTAGTACTTTTGTGAAAAAGACCCCAGAGAGCTCCCTTCTCTCTTTCACCCACCATATGAGGACACAGTGAAAAGACAGTTGTCTATGAACAACTTATGCCCCAGATGTGTGCCTTCACAGACACTGAATCTACTGGCACCTTGAACTTGACCCTGAGAAAGAAATTTTTACTGTTTATAAGCGACGAGTTCATGTTAGTTTATAGAAGCAACCGAAATGGACTAAGACAACCACTTTCTATGTTTATGTTTCAAAAGAAAGTAAGGATAGGAATTTTCTATCAATTTATTGGGATACTTTATCTAATCTTGTGATCTATTTAGAATACATAAAGTTTGCTAAACCTATTAGAGAATAAAAATTAGTTGTATAAAATATATAAAATAGATGACACTTTTTTCTCTCAGCAACGACATGGATGGAGCTAGAAAGTATTTTGCTAAATGACATAAGTCAGCCAGAGAAAGACAAATGCCATATGATTTCACTCATATGTGGAATTTAAGAACTGAGATCTAGGAAGCAAAGGGGAAAAAAAACCAGAGAGGGAGCAAACAGAAGAAACAGATCACTATAGAGAACAAACTTATGGTTACCAGAGGGGAGCTGGGTGGGGGATGGGTAAAATAGGTAATGGGGATTCAGGAGGGCACTTGTAATGAGCACTGGGTGTTGTATGGAAGTGTTGATTCACTATCTTGTACACTTGAAACTAATATTACACTGCATGTTAACCAACTGGAAATTAAATAACAACCTTAAAAAAATAAATTGCATTTTCTAAACATATGTCAGCATCCTCTTGGAGGAAACACAGAAAAGTTAGAAGAGTAGGATTTATTTTGAGATAAAGCCTATACTTTTAAAATAAAAAGGGAGTATGGGAGGGGCACCTGGGTGGCTCAGTCATTTGAGCATCTGACTCTTGATTTCAGCACAGGTCATGATCTCAGGTCATGGGACTAAATCCAATGTTGGGCTCCAATCTGAGCATGAAGCCTGTTTAAGAATCTCTTTCTCTCCCTCTGCCCCTGCTTGCACACACTCTCTCTCTAAAATAAAATTTTAAAATGTGGGGGGGGGAGTGGGGAGAGGATGGTTAGTGACTGAAAGTATTTGGATTGCCATGTCAACCTGATGCCTTTAAAAGGGAAGAGGGAGAAAGAAGGATTGGGCAGAGAAATGTTCAATCTATGGTGCAATTTTGCCATAATCCCAAATAACCCGGTAGGGAGTTGTGGAGCAGATTGCTCATTAGAAGAGTCGTACATTGGAGAGCAATTTTCGGGTCCATGCTCAGTCACGGGGTGGGGGTGCCTGGAGACAGTATGGCCTCAGCTTGAACTCAGAAAAGGAAAAGGGGCCTGAAGGTACTAACAGATGGAGTCTGTCAGCTAATTACACCATTTGCACCTTAATAGCAGGATTTTCCTTGAAGGAAAAGCAAACAAGCCATGCACCTCTCTGCTGCCACATATATTAAACTCATTTTCATTGAGATAGAAGAACTTGAAAATTTTTCAAATTGTTAAAAATGGCATGAAATAAAACCATAGAACAAACTGTACATAAGTATTAATTAATGTATTAATTATTAATTGGTTACAGAAACCATTGAATAATGATCATTTTAGAATCTTTTAAGTTGTTTATATTAGCTATTCAAACTTTAGGTTTAAAAATATTACGCCAGGGCTGAAGCATTAAAATAGCAACCTCTAAAATCTATATGCATAGAATCAACTGTTAGTTTTAATGGAAGCCCTTCTTGAAATGTAATTACAGTGAAGGATGTTTATTATTCAACAGTTGAATATTATTTTGTCTACAATGCATGTGTTGACATATCTTACTCATTCCTTTTCTTCACCAGTTTTGATTTTCCTTTTTTTAAATTCATGCTAATTGAGTTATACCTCTTGACCCATGTAAAGACATAGATCATCATTTTCTCAACAAAATGGGAATTAATTGGTGATGGCAGATTTAAAGAATAAAGTACAAAAATTAACCCCATAATGATACTAAAATACCTGAATTTAGTGATGTTTGATAATATAGTATTTCCCCATATTGACCACAATCTGAATGTTGGCTGACACAAGCCAGTCATAAATAATTTATAAGCAATTATTACATCATTTTAATTCTATCAATCTGCTATTGCTATGACCACATAATTCACAGTGCATAGCAGGAACTATCAAATGGCACATGCTACTAATAAGCTTTTTATATCAGACATCATAAGCAAAACAAATAACCTTGTGCCACTAAGAGGAACTGAATAATTTTTAAAGTCACAACTGCACAACACATTCACACACTCATGCTGATACTAAAGTGGTAAGGCCATACAATGCTTATTAATATTGAAAATATGAAAAACATCAATGTACTTCCTGTTTCATAGTAAAGTATAAGGTTTAATTTTAATTCTTTACTGTTTTCAAGGAATAAATAATGTAAAATATGCATATTTTATTATAATGTTTTAGGATAGTGAAGTAAACATTAATGCAAATAATAATAATGTATTATGCACATTTACGGTGGTTAGGCATTTATGTACACTTCCTGTATTATTTATAGTAATCCTGAAAGGTAATTATTATCATTCCTCTTTTTCAGATGGTGTAATTACAGCTCAGTAAGGAAATTACTTGCCCATTAATCTAATAAATACTAAAGTTCTTATATCCGAATGTGATTAAGAGGTAAAGATTTCCAGTTTTAGAATATATAAAACATGGGGCTAAAAAGTACAATTAGAATATAGTAATTATATTCACTAATATTGTAATAACTATATGGTGATAAATAACTATACTTTTCATAGTAAGAATGTGTAATGTATGTAATTGTCAAATCACAGATTGTTCACCTAAAAATAATATAATATCATTTGTTAACTCTATTTCAATTAAAAAGCAAATTTACTTTCTTCTGATTATAAAACAGACGCAAAATCAGAATGCAAAACAGCACGTAGAGTATCCTAATCTATTTTTAAATAAGAATATACACATAAAAATCTAGAGGAAAATAAATCCTAAATGCTAACACACATGCACGCATGCACACACACAGTATAGCTACAATTGTAGCATGGATGTAACTCACTCATATATATTATCTTTTCAACAAACTGCATATAGAATGCCCTCCTAAAAAAAGAACCTAGTCATTCACCCAGAATTATACTAATCCATGAGATAAATCAGGAAATCAGGACTTTGAATAATAAAATATATAGTAGTGATATTTGTACACAAGGGGTATATATTAAAGATCCATATCAGGGGTGCCTGGCTGGCTCAGGCAGTTAAGCGTCGTCTTCAGCTCAGGTCATGATCTCACAATTCGACCCCCACGTCGGGCTCTGCGCTGACAGCTAGCTCAGAGCCTGGAGCCTGTTTTGGATTCTGTGTCTCCATCTCTCTCTGACCCTCCCCTGCTCATGCTGTCTCTCTCTCTCTCAGAAATAAATAAAAAGCATTTAAAATTTTAAACAAAAAGCTCTAAATCATTAGAGAAACGCATTTCTGTGACTCTTCCTTGTGTTATCTATCATCCTAAATGTGAGCTCAAGAAAGGCTACACATATTTCAGCTCCTGGAGTTTCTTAAATGTGTTTCCAAATTACAACTCCTCTTATTGCTATTATTTCTCTGGTAGGAAGTGATCACTTGCTTTATAAATGGGAGCTTCATTTCACTGAAAAGGAATCCTACTCAACAGATATCAGTTATTCTTGGTTTGAGAGTTGAAAAAAGAGTTGAAAAAATTGAATCTGTTGCAGATAATCTGCAATGGCAGAGATTTTGCTAATGAGACCAAATTAGCAGCTGCATTTCCTACAGTAGTAGTATTTGGTAGAAACATTATTCACAGCTACAAGTTTGAATGCCCTTTAATTAAAAACTATTTAATTATGCAATTTGAAAACTGTCCTATTTCTTCACATATGCTAGAGATAATCTTTCTGAAAAAAATATGTGTAAAAGATAGGATAGTATGACTGATTTGTTTTCCTTTCCTGGCTACAAGTCTTCCAATAATTAATTGAAATTTGCATGCTTGTTTACATCATAAGAAAAAGTAGTATTAAAAATTTAACAAATTCAGTTACGGATATTTTAAAAAGTTCTAAAATCAGCTTTTTTCAAAGAGTGCTTGCCAGAAATTCTTCATCAGAATTAACAGGGTACTTGTTTACAATATAAATTTCTGACTGTATTGAGGTCTACCAAATCAGAATCTCTGGGTATGTACCTAACAGATTCCCAAGAGAATCTTAAACACACTCATTTTCCTAACAGACTATGTTCAGAGCAGTTTTAGGTTCATAGCAATATTAGGTAGCCTCTCAGACAATCAACATGTCACACCAGAGTGGTGCATCTGTTACAACTGATGAACCCATATGGACACATTATTTTACACAAAGCACATAGTTTACATTAGGGTTCATGCATGATATTATAAACTCTGTGGGTTTGGACAAATGTATACTGACATGTGTCTACCACTATAAGAGTCTATAGAGTACTTTCACTGCTCTAAAAATTCTCTGCATTCTGATTATTCATCCCTCTCACCCCTCTAGCTCCAAATACCAAAGTTTTTATTCCGCCATGTTTTTGCCTCTTCCAGAATGTCATATAATTGGAATTATATAATATGCTGGCTTTTCAGACTGGAGTCTTTCACTTTGTAACATGTGTTTAAGTGTCCTCCATTTTTTTCCCCATGACTTGATAGCTCATTTCTTTCTAGCGCTGAATAATATTCCATTGTCTGGATTTAGTTTATTTACCATCTTATTTATCCATTAGTCTAATGAAGAGCATTTTGGTCTCTTCCAAATTTTGGCAGTTTTGAACAAAGTTGCTGTAAATATCCATGTGGGGGTTTGTGTGGTCATAAGTTTTCAATACCAAAGAGTAAATACTAAATAAATACCAAGGGGCATGATTGCTGGAATACACTGTGAACATTAAACACATTTAATTTTGTAAGAAACCACCAAACTGTCTTACGATGTCTCTACTACTTCACATTCTCATCAGCAATGAATAAGAGCTTCTGTTGTTTCACATCCTCTAAAGCATTTGGTATTGTCAGTATTTGGATGTTGGCCATTCTAACTGGTGGATAGTGGCATCTCCTGGTTTTGATTTCACTCCACTGATGACATAGGATGGTGAGCTACTTCCAATGCTTATTTTCCATCTATATATCTTTAGTGAGATATCTTTTAATGTCTTTGACATAATTGAGTGTTGCATCCTCCTTTTATTGAGTTTTATGTGATCTTAGTATATTTTATTTAGAGTCCTTCATCAGATTTGTCATTTACAAATATTTTCTCACAGTCTGTTGCTTGTCATTTCATCTTATTGATAGTGTCTTTCAATAGAAGAAACTTTTACTTCTAAAGAGTTGCAGTTTATCAATTCTTTATTTCCTGGAGGGTATTTTTGGTGCTGCATATAAAAAGGTCACCATCAGGGGCACCTGGGTGGCTCAGTTGGTTTCCACAGAGCTGAAATCCCAAAACTGACAGTGCAAAGCCTGATGCTGAGCTCAGTCTAACAAACCATGAGATCGTGGCCTGAGCCAAAATCAAGAGTTGAGCACTTAGAGCCATGCAGTACCCTCATTCCTGCTTTCTTTTGATCAGTGTTAACATGAGACATTTTTCTCTGTTCATTTAATTTTAATTTATATATGTATTTATATTTAACCTGGGTTTCTTATAAATGATCTATGGTTAGGTCTTGTTTTTTATACACTCTGACAATCTCTGTGTTTTACTTGGTACATTTGAATCATTGATATTAAAAGTGATTATTGATGTACTTGGATTAATGTTACCTTATTTGTTAGCATTTTCTATTTTTTACCCATGATCATTGTTTCTATTTCTTGTTATTATTTCTATTATATAGTCTTCCACTATTTTTCTGACATTTTGGTTTTAATAGACTATTTTGTATAATTCTATAATTTTATCATTATAATTATACTCCTCTTTTAAAGCTATTTTTAGTAGCTGCCCTAGAGTTTGTAATATACACTTACAAATAATCCAAGAATACTTTTTTTTTTTTAAAGTTTTATTTATTTCTAAGAGAGAGAGAGAGAGACAGCATGAGAAGGGGAGGGTCAGAGAGAGAGGGAGTCACAGACTCTGAAACAGGCTCCAGGCTCTGAGGTGGCAGTCAGCACAGAGCCCGACGCGGGGCTCGAACCCACGAACCGCAAGATCATGACCTAAGCGAAAGTCGGACCCTTAACAGACTAAGCCACCCAGGCGCCCCAATCCAAGTATACTTTTAAATAACGCTGTGTCGTTTCACAGATAGATTCCTCATAATAACAAAGTAATCCAATTTTTTCCTTCAGTCCCTTGAATCTTTGCTGTCATTAATTTCTATCACATATAACCAAACATAATTGAATACATTATTGTTGTTCTCTTTGATCAGTTAAGAATACAAAAAGGAAAAGTGATGTCCTACCTTCATTTGTTCCTTCTCCTATGTTCTTTCTTTATATAGATTTGTGTTTCTGACCTTTATCATTTCCCTTCTCTCTAAAGAACTTCTTTTACTAATTCTTGCAAAGCAAGTCCATTGGCAGCACATTCTCCAAACTTCTGTTTCTTTTAGAAAATTTTCATTTTTCCTTCACTTTTGAAGGATAATTTCATGGGGTACAAAATTCTAGATTGGTGTTAATTTTTTTTCCTCAACATTAAATATGCCACTCTATTCTCTATTTGTTTTGGTGGCTTTGGAGAGATTGGATATAATTCTTATCCTTTTTTTCCCTCTATAACTAAAATGTTTACTCTGACTTCTTTCAATCAAACTATTTTTTACTTTCTCTGCTTTACATACAATATGTCTTCACTGCATGTACACATATGTTACATGTCTCCATGTAGACATGCTACTGTGGCATTTATTCTGCTTGGTGTTCAGTGAGCATCACAGATTTGTGGCTGACATTAATTTGGGGAAATTGTCAGTCATTGTTTCAAGTATTTCTCCTGTTCTGTTCTCTCTTCTCATTCTGTTATTCTCGTCACAAATATGTTACATTTTTTACAGCTGTTCCACGGTACTTGTATATTCTGTTCTGCTTTTGTCTGTTTAATCATAGTTCTCTTTGCTTCTCAGTTTTGGAGGTTTCTATTGAAATATCCTCAAAACTCAGAGATCATTTCTTCAGTTATGTTGAGTCTACTGATAAATCCGTTTAAGCATTCAACAATTATGTTACAGTGTTTTCATCTCTAACATTTCTTTTAGAGTCTTTCCTAGAATTTCCATCTCTCTTTTTACATTGTCCATCTGTTTTTTCATACTGTCTGCTCTATCAATTTGACTGCTTAAAATATTAATCAGTTTTAAATCCTCTGCCTGATTATTCCAGTATTCCTGTCATGCCTGGTTCTAATGCTTTGTCACTTTATATGCTGTGATTTTTGCCTTTCAGTGTGCCTTGTAATTTTTTCTCTTAATAGTTAGACATGATATACTGTGTAAAAGGAACTGCTGTAAGTATGGGCCTTTAGTAAAGTGGTGGTGAGGTGCTACCACTTTACTAAAGTGGTGAGGTGATGAGGTTGGGGCAGAAGGAGTCAAACACTCTACTCTCTTATGATTCAGTCTTGGTCTGTCAGTGAGCCTATGTCTCTGTACTGTAAACTTCACAAGTATTTGTTTTCTTATCCCCTCTCCGATGGAAGCGGATGGTTACAGGAGGCTGGAATTGGATATTTTCCTTTTCCCAGTTGGAAGGCTAGAGCTGATTTGAATTGTGTATTTTTCTTTCCTAGGTCAATTAAACTGTGTCACAAGGGGATTTTCTCTAATACTTAATGTGAGAATTTGGCCTAGCTTCTGAAAATAAAACTCACGAAAGTGTGGAGGCCCACTATTAACCGAGTCCCTTTAAATTTTTTGACTCTAAGATCTGTCCACACCTAGCCTCCAGCAGTTCATCAGTTATTCTATAGATTTTCCTACCCTGTCACTGGTTTCTGCAGAAGTTTCTACTCTAGTAAGGAGTGATTCCTTATATGCACCCGGTTGTCTCAATTTCAGGGCAACTACTTTGTCCTCTGACTTTACTACTATTTCAATCTAAGAGTTAGTGATTTTTCAGTTTGATCAACTTTTTTACTTCTTGTTAGGGTAGAGTAGCAACTTTTAAGTTCCTTACACACCAGACCAAACACTGAAGGACAAAGTGATTGTCAAAATCATTATTTGAGGAAATAATATGTAACTGGAATATGAGAAAAATTTGAACCCCCATTCTTTTCTGGTAAACACTGGATGCAAGATTTGTTCGGTGACTGCAAAATTTAACAGATATATTTAAGTTAGTGAGAGATTTCAGAGTGCTTGTACACCATGTATTTCTGAATCAGACTTTCACCTATCAGTTTCTGATACATTACTCCATAATGAACAAGAAGGAAAAAAAAGGGAGGGAATCATATGGATCTATGTCATAAAGCAAAGAATGTTGTTCTTAAGGAAAAGATTACATTGTGTGAAAATAGAACATGCCACTATTTCAACAAATTTTAAAATTTAAAAAATTTAGTATTAACTTTTCCTTCACATTAATATTGTATTTGAGTGAAAATCAGTGATCAATATTTGCTCTATATTGTCTCCACTAAATAAGTATTTAAAATCACTTGCAGATCAGTTCAAGTTTTTATTTTATTTTATATTTTTATTTATTAATTTTTAAAATATATTTTTTTAATTTTTTCATGTTTTAGAGACAGAGAGACAGAATGCAAAAGGGGCAATGACAGAGAGAGAAGGAGACATAGAATCCAAGGCAGGCTACAGGTTCTGAGCTGTCAGCACAAGCCCGACTTGGTGTTCAAACCCACGAAATGGGATCATGAGCTGAGATGAAGTTGGACACTTAACTGACTGAGCCACCCAGTGCCTGTTGGGAGCCATTCTGAGCCCACTAGTTGAGAAAACTCCTGGTGAGGTTAAAGAAAGTTTGCACAGTCTCTTGTCAATCAGATGATGACCGATATCCACCCCCACTCAATTATTTCTGCTTGAGCACTGACCTCCTAAGGTACCTAGTTGATCAATATCGGGAGTGACTTGTCCCCTTATTCCAGCCCTGGTATGACGATTGCACCTTGTGAAGGAACTTATTGTGGGAACTTATTCTTTTGATTATGGGAACAGACATTGTGTCTCCAGAAGGTCCTGTTTCCCTCCATACTTTCCCTTGAGCTATGAACAGGCTAATGACCCTGAGTCATAAAAGATTGACCTTTACATGTATAATTCTGTTTCTACCGTTGCGTTAGTCCAGGATGTTCATACAGTTCAACATGTAAATCAACTAACCAAAAATGTCTCTCATGCCCTAGCTATTCAAGAAATCATAAAAGCAGACACAAAGGTACATGCACTCATAGAGGCTATTCTACGTATTGGGGAATAAGCTCAACTCTTTAAAGGTATGGTTGGCTCTCTGGTGCAATAAAGCATATAACTGGAAAATCAAGTCTTGCCTGGAGACAAAGAGCCTAACCTAGAGAGAAAGACAGAAGATAAGTTAGTACATACACCTTTGCTAACTGATGGTGTATAGCAGCCCCTTCTCTAAGGCCTACATTGCACAAACACCTTCCCTTACCCTGGCAGCTGTGATGAGGATTGATAAGAGTATTTACAAACCTATGGCTTAATCTTAGCATTATTAAAATGTGAACAGCTTGTTATATTCTTAGTTACTCAACCTCACTATTATTGGGGCAGTTCTGCAAGACTTCTGTAAAACCTGTTTCTGTACATTTTCCAACAACACCTTATCACAAAGAGCTATCCATTGTAAAAATTCCATTTCTGGATGCCATGTTAACATTTGACCAATGTTAACAATAGACACAGAGATGCCTGCCTGGTGATCAGAAAGAATCTCGGGGCTCTCTCACTCTCTTTCGCCGACACCGTCCATCCTTCAGGGACCCCTGGACCTGTTGGAGCCGGCATGGCCTCCGACAAGTGCCCTTATTTTTATTTTTTATTTCTTAATATTTTTAATGTTTTTATTTATTGCTGAGAGAGAGAGAGAGAGAGAGAGCGTGAGCAGGGGAGGGTCAGAGATAGAGGGAGACACAGAATCCGAAGCAGGCTTCAGGCTCTGAGCTAGTTGTCAGCACAGAGCCGGATATGGGGCTTGAACCCACAAACCATGAGATCATGTCCTGAGCTGAAGTCGGACGCTTAACTGACTGAGCCACCCAGGTGCCCCCACAGGGCCCTTATATTTAAATATTTTAAATGTTTATTTATTTGAGAGAGAGAGAGAGAGACAGAGAGAGATAGTGTGAATGGGTGAAGGGCAGAGAGAGGAGAAACACAGAATCTGAAATAGGCTCTAGGCTCTGAGCTGTCACCACAAAGCCTGATGTGGGGCTTGAACTCACAGACCATGAGACCTGAGCTGTTTAGATGCCTAACCAACTTAGCTACCCAGGCAGCTCTCAATTGTAATCTTTAAAAGTAATTTGTTTCTGGGGCGACTGGATGGCTTAGTCGGTTAAGCGTCCGACTTTCACTTAGGTCATGATCTCCCGGTTCGTGGGTTCTCACCCCGTGTTGGGCTCTGTGCTGGCTGGCAGCTCAGAGCCTGGAGCCTGTTTCAGTCTGTGATTCCCTCTCTCTCTGACCCTCCCCTGCTCACGCTGTCTCTCTCTCTCCTAGAAATAAATAAAACATTAAAAAATTTTTTTTAAAAAAGTAATTTGTTTCTACTATAACAGATTTTGCTATTTTGTCCAAAATATATTCTCAAGCAATTTGAATTGTGTAATTACTGAAAATATCTAGTTGAAATATCACCAGTTGAAGAAAGTTACAAGAACATGTTATTAATAATAATTATCTACTTAGAAGAAAATACCAACAAGAGAGAAGGGATGGAGCCCTCAGATATAATGTATATACCACACATTTTGAAAAGCTTCCCACATTACCATAGGAAATAACAATTCAGATTTATTTATTCATGTATTAGGTGAATACTATTGAAATTCTATTCTGTGCCAGACACTATATTAGGTACTGGAGGTACAGTACGAAAGAAGTCACATCATCTAACCTAAAAGAGATGTTATAATTAAACAAGTGTTTTCACAAATAATTGTATTTTTATGAAAGTTTTTTAAAAAATAGTTTATTGTCAAGTTGGTTTCCATATAACACCCAGTGCTCATCCCCACAAGTGCCCTCCTCCATGCCCATCACCCCCTCCCCCTCCCCCCACCCTCATCAGCCCTCAGCTTGTTCTCAGTATTCAAGAGTCTCTCTTGGTTTGCCTCCCTCCCTCTCCCCAACTATTTTTCCCCTTCTTTTCCCCCATGTTCCTCTGTTAAGGTTTTTTTTAAAAATATTTTTATTTATTTCTAGGAGAGAGAGAGAGAGACAGCGTGAGCAGGGGAGGGTCAGAGAGAGAGGGAGTCACAGACTCTGAAACAGGCTCCAGGCTCTGAGCTGGCAGTCAGCACAGAGCCCGATGCGGGGCTCGAACCCACAAACCGCAAGATCATGACCTAAGGGAAAGTCGGACGCTTAACTGACTAAGCCACCCAGGTGCCCCAATCCTCTGTTAAGTTTTATGAAAGTTTTTTTTTTAATCTGACTGCCTGAAAATGTGAAGAAAGTAGAGAAACAAGAGAAATTAGCAAAGAATAAAAACAAGCAAATTGTTTTTCACCCCAAAGACTCACAAAATGTAAAAAGCTTAGAAGTTCAAACAAACAAGCAAGCAAAAACCTCTCTGATTTTTTGGCTCCTGTAGGCATCAGAGTTCCCTCCATCTGTCAGCACTGAGAGGAGAAAAGGATTCCAGCTGCTCCACTGGAGCTTTCTTTGGAAGGTTGTGTCGCTTGCTTCTATTCTCTCCACTCCACCTTCCAGAGCATAATCAAAATAATAATTGTTCTTTTGCTTTTCTTTAGTCATGGCAAATCTGTCTTGTCGGACTTTGTTCCAAGCTTCCCCCATGTTGTGTCGTCTGACAGACCTTGTCTCATCACTTCAGTTTTTTAGGAAAATAAACCAAATACGTTCACTTTCAAGACAGTTTGTCTGTAGGGTTGCCATGTTGAACTTTTGCTTTGTGCAGGTTTTAAAACTCTGATTCCTGCAGAATTCTGATAGTCTTGAACATAGCAAGGAATTGTGATAAAACAAAAGAGGGTAAATATGAATTTGGTTTGAAATTTTTTGGACACTTCTTTAATGTTATCCCTTAGGTTTGATATGTTTTGAACTGTGAACATTTTTGCATTAAACGCAGCTCCAAAATCTTGGATTAATGACTGCTATAAAACTATTTTTTTGGATACAATAATATGTAAGGTTACAGTAAATTATATTTTCTTATTTTATAATGTTTTATTAGAATTCTTTGCAGTCTTACATTTAAAGAAAGAAGGATCAATGATGTTCTTTAAATTTTAAAATCTCTTTAAATGAATAATAAAACTCCCTCAAATATAAAAAGGCATAGAGTATATAAAGCAATATTCTTTAAAGAAAACTATGAAGGGCAAATAAACATATGAAAGCTATTTAATTATACTATTAATTGAGAAGAATTTAAATATACAATTAATACAAGTGAAACAATATATCTTATAGTTCAAAACATGTAACAGTGATGACTTTAATGATCATGAATTCTTGTGAATTTGGGCCATGACCAAAAAATGTAACGTATCTCCATAAGGAATATAATTGTGTCCAACTTCTCTGAGAGCAATTTTAGTACAACGTCTTAATAAGGTCCATAAAATTTTGTTATTTCTTGTTCAAAGAAGTTATCCAGAGACATTTTAAAAGTTGCACATGAATAAAATGCATACAAATATTGTAACAATATTTTGCTCTCATGATAGAAGTAACACCTGGAAAATATATAACAAAATTATAATTCAAAAATTTATTAAAATAATGTTTTATTTTATTGTATATGGTTTCTATATCCATGTTTTTAAAATTTAAACTTAGAATTAAAAAGCCTGGATTTTCTAAATGTTATTAAGAGTCTATTATTCTTTGATGAGGTAAAATATTTTATCTAGTATGGTAAGATGTGCTTTTATCCTACTTATACTTTTATAAAGCTTTGGTTTCACTTGCACAGAATAAAATCCATTTCAGTTTTTCAGAGAAATGTATTAAAATATGTCTAATTGTGCTTATGGATTCTTTTAAACATCATTCATTCTATGAAGCTAATCTTTTCTCCCTTCAGTGGTTTTGGCAGTATCTGTATCAATATTTCAATCTTACATTGTTTAGTAACTAACACGTGTAGTTGTAATCTTTCTTCTTGTGTATGTTTTTACACCAGATTCTAAGGACCATGACTTTTGATTTTGATATTCCAGTGCCTCATAGTGCAGCATTTTGTGCACAGTGAGCACCTATAAGCATCTGTTTAACAAATGCCCTAAGTCAGATATATCATATATGTAGCATTCATACCTTGCTTCTCCATGCTTCTGTTAGCCATTATTAATCTACCCCGCAATTATTTCTTCTTCATCCCTATTTGGCCTCAGATCTTTCTTGATATAAGACTCCATGCAGCTACTATCGAATAATTAATTTTCATATTTATGCTAATACAGAATCTTTGTATCTATTTTAAATCTAAGTGATTTAAGGCTCTTGGCATTCTGGTCTCCACCAATCTGTAACTTTTCTGCTTAATTCTTATTGTGCTTCTCTACTCAATCAGTAAACTTGTAGTTTGGCTTGCTTGTGTCAGGGGCATATGGGCAACTATTATAAACCTCCTCTTCCATCACGCCAGGAGTCAGACCTTGCTTCTGTACATGCCATCTGTGACACGGGTCTTACTCCTCACCCCATGACTCTGCAATCCACTGGGCCCCATGTGATGCTGTGGCTATAGGAAGTTAATTGTCCTATGCATAACAGATTGGTCCCGTCAGCATTTGGAGCGAATATATATATATATTTTTAAGTAATTTTGTCAAATTCTGCTTAGAAGGCTAAGTTAACCTTAAGCAAGTTCCAAGGAAAAAGAATAATATAGGACCCTGAGGTGGTCCCTCAAGGCACTGCCAGACATTCAAAACCCAGAAGCACAATTCACTGAGAACAAAGTCCACATTTTCCCCTCTGGTACCAGCATGACACACCAGAAAAATGGGCTGCCATCCATATAGCCACCTCTGAGGTGGGAGACAGGGAATGGTGGGCATGGAAATGAAAATGCCAATATGATCTTACCAAAACCCATCACCTTCTATTTTTAATAAGTATTCCCTGGCTTTTATCAATATTTTACTCCATTCCAGAGTTTTGATAATATTGATTCCGACAGTAATTGCCACCTCAGTTATTGCTTCAGGGGAGGAATGGGTCCTTGGTGCTGGGAGCTGCACTGGCCTCATTGGATGACAGTCACAGCGAGGAAATAGCAGCGTTTGCACAGCTCCTGCCATGAGAAATGAAAGCTGGTATCTCCTTCTGTTACTACTGGCTCATGTTGGAAATGAGGCTGCTGGTATTGACCAGGCCTCACAATATTCCAAATCAGATTGATATTCCCCACACAGATTCTTCATAAGTAAAAGCATATTCCTGCCTTTTCGAAAGAGATTTTAGATGAAAGCACTGTGGATGATTGTCAAAAGGCCCTTCCTATGGGCCTTGCATATTCAAGACTTAGATAATAAAGGGGACTATGAACACAAGAGTTACAAGTGAGGCTGGCCCTGAGACAAAGAGCCTAATTTAGTGTTAAGGACAGATATCCACCCCCACCCAATTGTTTTTGCTTAGAACACTGACCCCCAAGGCATCTTGTGATCAGTTTTCAGAGTGACTTATTCTGGCCTTGAATATGCTGATTACACCCTGTGAAGGAACCTATTATTGGAACTTCTTTTTTTGTGATTATGGAGCAGACATTTGTGTTTCCTGAAAGACCTGTTTTTCTTAATATTTCTCCTTAAACAAACAAGCTATTGACCTCTGCTCACAAAGAACTAACTTCACCCTTTTTATTCTAAAAACATTGTCTTGTATGCTAAAGATACCTTCCTTCCCCATAGGATAAGCATCTAAATCACCTACCTCAATCACTATTGATAAAAGTTATGCATGAGTCTTCTACAAATCTCTGTTCTGGGAAATTCTTACATATCACAGAAGTTTGTCATCAGAAATCATTGTCTAAGGCAAATGCCACTTTTGTGCCATCCCCCAAACACTTAATTATAAATAAAGTTGAGCCCCAGTCAGAGCAGAGATGCCTGCCTGGTGACCGGAAAGACTGTTGGGCCTCTCTCACTCCCTCCCTCGCCTACAAGGTCCATCCTTCAGAGACCCCTGGACCCACCTGGAGCCGGCCTCCGCCTACAAGGTCCATCCTTCAGAGACTCCTGGACCTGGCCTGAGCCGTCCTCCGGCATCTTGGCATTTCAATTCCCCCATTTTTAGCCCCAGGTCAGCTTTTATCTTTCTAGCATAGTACGTACAAGTTATTCTCTTGCCAGTCTGCACCTGGGCTACAATGATATTCTTATAACAGATAAATGTGAAGAGTCTTTGATGTAGGGTAAAAAATTTGAACTTAATTGCATAAGGTTAATTTGATGAAATATTTTAGAAAATAATTATAAACAGAGCTGTAAGATATTTGCCTGCTGACTTATCAGCTCTGAAGTCTACAATAATACTCTTTACCTCTTCCCTTTATAATCACACATTAAGCCCTTTCACTTTCTAGCTTAACTTCTGGATCTCTATTGATTAGGTTTATGATGATCATTCTTTGGCAGGGTTTTCATCTCCAATAAATAGTTTACACAGATGATACTGAAAGAAAAAAAACTATATTGACATCTGTAGAAAGAGATGTTTGTTTTGTAAGTGAACTGTTTTTTGTGTGCTTAGGATTTTAGAATAACTATCATATTACCAAACCTTAGCTTATTAGATTTATTGTATACATAAGAAATCCATTCCTGATGATGGCCATTTGATGGTTTCAATTTAGATCAAGAACTTCTATATTTGAGGGTGTGATTTTATAAAATGATAGAGATGAAATATTTAAACAAATAGAATTAAATTATTTATTCTCATAGACACATTTCTATGTCTATGGGTATATAGACTCTTCTTTTAGTTTTTTTTTTTTTTTCTTTTCAATAAAATTTGAGCAGATTAAGATTAAGGTCAATTCTTGTATCATAGTACACAATAAATACTTCCTCTTATATTTTCTTTGACTTTCAAAAAGTCTAATATTCATGTTCTAAATAAAACATTTCAAACATGTGCATTATGAAAATGTTTGTTTCATAGCTATTAATTTGCTCTGCTCAACTATGTAAATGTCTAAATGCTCTTTATTATTGTTCCAGACAAAACACTAATCAACTATAAGTACTATTGATTTAAAGTGTCTGTTTAAAACAGATATGTAAGAATTGAATTAACTCCAAATTCTTCTCTTCAGGTAGCAAGCGCTGCTTTTCCCAACACCTGTCTTCAAAATAGGTCTGTGAAATCTAAGGTCGAGGAGAATGTTGGTTAAAATCTATCACCTTCAGACGATTCTTAACTTCACAATTTTCTTTCCTTTTTCTTACATCATTCCCCACTATAGAAACAGAACAAGAAATGGCAATAAGATTTATTCTTCAATGATGACAGGTAAAGGTTACTTGTATTCTGTAAAGATATCTGTAATCTCCATAAAATCCATTTATATAAGTTGCTGTCACAAAGACAATTGATGGTAAATTTGTTTTAAATTACTCTAACAGCCCTATTTTACATGGTAGAGCAAATGTCAGTGAATCTGAAACAAGACAAATAATAACATTACTTCAATGCCAAGGAAAATGCACAACCTGATTAATTTGCCAGAAAGAATATATAGGTATAGTTAAATCACTTTTTATTTCCTAGGTGATTGGAGAGTTAGAATTATATATAAAATCTTCTAAACATATCAAAAATAATTAAAACAATGATGATCATGCTATAGACTGAATGTTTGTATATCTCCCAAATTCATGTGTCAAAGCCCAGTCACCAATGTGATATTATTTGGATGTAAGGCCTTTGGGAAGGTAATCAGGTCATGAGGGTGATGCCCTCTGGAATAGGATTTGTTTCCATGTAAGATACTGGAGAGAGATGATCTCTCCCTCAGCTGTTTATAAACCAGGAACCCAAGCATGTTGGCACTCCAATATCTGATGTCAAGTCTCCAGAACTATGAGAAATAAATGTTTACTTTTTAAAGCTCTCCAGCCTATAGCATTTTTTTAGCAACCAGAAGTGACTCATAATTCTTTTAAATTCTTTATAATTCTTACAAAAGAAAAATTTTATAGACTTTCAATTTTATTATTTTCTGATATACCTACTAACTGGGACTGAACTGACAAAACATTTTTCTAGACATTCTAGATGATTTGGCTTAATAATCAGATAAAAATGGCATATATTTTTATAAACATGTCCAAAAGGACATAGGAAGAGTGACAGTTTAGAAGACTGGCTTTTAATACAGTTGCCCCTTCTTACCAGTGGGGTGGTAATGGTGTTTTAATGTATTAAATGTGTCTTTATAGGCCTGTTAGGCATTCATTGATGGAACATTGACTACCATAAATTGCAAAGAATCTATGTTCTGCCCGAACTTCCAAATGTGTCGGAGGCCACACCGGCTCCGACAGGTCCAGGGGTCCCTGAAGAATGGACGGTGTCGGCGAAAGAGAGTGAGAGAGCCCCGAGATCCTTTCTGATCACCAGGCAGGCATCTCTGTCCTGTCGGTTTTGGTGTCTTTATTTATAGGTCAAAAGTTAAAATGGCATCAGGAAATGGAATGTTTACAACGGATAGCTCTTTGTGATACGGTGTTTTTGGAAAATGTACAGAAACAGGTTTTACAGAAGTCTTCTTGCAGAACAGCCCCAATTATAGTGAAGTTGAGTAACTAAGAAAATAACAAGGTGTTCACATTATAACAACACTAAGATTAAGTCATAGGTTTGTAAGTACTCTTATCCATCCTCATCACAGCTGCCAGGGTAAGGGAAGGTGTTTGTGGAAAGTAGGCCTTAGGGAAGGGGCTGCTATACACCATCAGTTAGCAAAGGTGTATGTACTAACTTATCTTCTGCCCTTATCTGTTCCTTCTCTCTAAGTTAGGCTCTTTGTCTCCGGGCAAGACTTGGTTTTCCAGTTATATGCTTTATTGCACCAGAGAACCAACCATACCTTTAAAGAGTTTAGCTTATTTCCAATGCATAGAATAGACTCTTTGAGTGCATGTACGTTTGTGTCTACTTTTATGATTTCTTGAATAGCTAGGGCATGAGAGACATTTTTGGTTAGTTGATTTACATGTTGAGCTGTATGAACATCCTGGACTAATGCAACAGTAGAAATAGAATTGTACATGTAAAGGTCAATCTTTTATGACTCAGGGTCATTAGCCTGTTCATATCTCAAGGGAAAGTATGGAGGGAAACAGGAGCTGCTGAAGACATGATGTCTGTTCCCATAATCAAAAGAATAAGTTCCCACAATAAGTTCCTTCACAAGGTGCAATCGTCATACCAGGGCCGGAATAAGGGGACAAGTTACTCCTGATATTGATCAACAAGGTACCTTAGGGGGTCAGTGCTCAAGCAGAAATAATTGAGTGGGGGTGGATATCGGTCATCATCTGATTGGCAAGAGACCATGAAAACTTTCTTTAACCTCACCAGGAGTTTTCTCTACTAGTGGGCTCAGAATGGCTCCCAACACAAATGCTCAGCTATGACTAACTTTAAGCATCAAATTCTCTCTTGCGTGCTCAATGAGATATGTATGAAGAAAATGAATGGGAT
The DNA here is from genome assembly GCA_017311185.1 of Proteles cristata cristata. NCBI lineage: Eukaryota > Metazoa > Chordata > Mammalia > Carnivora > Hyaenidae > Proteles > Proteles cristata. The sequence continues at coordinate 43,677 of JAESUZ010001657.1, read as the reverse complement.
TCATATGGCTTGCACTTAGGCTTTCCTGAGGCCTCACTTTGGCTCTGGAGTAAGTATGGAGTTGCTTAGGTCAAAGCAATTCTTCAAGCAAAAAATGTAGAAATAACCACTGAACCACAGGTGTGAAATTATATAAGCGTGGGTGCTCTTGAAGGACCTTATAGTTAGTTCACTATTGGGATGGAAGAAATATGGGGTCTAATGGAGAAATGTTAGTTTGCTTTTTTTTTCTCCTAGTGAATTAGGTGAAAGCCCCTTAGGTAAATTAAATCTGAAACGACTACCTCTAAAACTTAATAAACTTTGAAAGAAGGTAAAAATGTTTGATTTGACACTCTGTATTATGAAAGATTTTGTGAAATGAGGATTTTTTTTCCTCCAGATATAACAGATTCATGGACTGTAAATCAAATGTTGAGAGAGTAACCAGTTATAGAGGACAGTAATTCATGTAGATTTACTGGCAACAATTAGAAACTATAGACTCATAGATGTAAGCTCCATTAGGCCAGCACAAGAAGCAAAAAGAACATTTTATCAAGGCCCATCATAATCAGATTATATTGCAGTATAATCAAATTACTGAGAGAAGATTTCTTATCAAAAACAATGGAAATGAAAAGACAGCAGAGAACATCTTTAACATATTGAAAATCTGTCAACCTAGAATTCTATCTACAGTGAAATATTATTCAAAGTATGAAAATAAAATACAGCTTTTTGAGATACACAGAAGGTGAAAGAATTCATCACTAGTAGAACTAGAAGAAACATAAAAGGAATAGTCCTTGAGATAGAAGGGAAATTGTATCATATGCAAATTTGAGTCTACACATATAAAGGAAATGCATCAAGGAGACAACTATAAGAGTTAATTAATCGAATAAAAAATTAAATAAAACTTTAAAATATAATTGGTTATTGAAAAAATAATGCAGTGTAGCATTCATAATGTATGTAAAGGCAAAAATATGACAACAATAGCATAAATGTCAGGTGGAGAAAAATGGAAATATACTTTGGTAAACATCTTGTTTATGTGGGAGATTGTATGCTGTCACTTGAAGGTATAGTGTGGCAAATTAGAGATATTTGCTATGAATTCTAAGTAACAGCCAAATAGACAAAAGATAATAGTTAATAAACCAACAAGAAGGAGAAAACATAAAAAACAATCAATTAAATTGAAATAAGGCAAAGAAAAAAGAGAGAAAAAGGGGACAAAGAACAGAGAAGGTGAGTAGAAAACACTGTAAGATGACAGATTTAAACATAACCATAATAATTACCACATTAAATACCTACCCCACTTAAAAGGCAGAGATTGTCAGACAGGATAAAAAAAAAAAATCAAGTCCCAACTCTTTGTTGCCTATGGTGTTTAGTCTATAAAGCACATTTTCTAAAAACATTCTTTTTTTTAATGTTTATTTTTTTATTTTTTTAAAAATGTTTTTATTTATTTATAGGAGAGAGAGAGAGAGAGACAACGTGAGCAGGGAAGGGTCAGAGAGAGAGGGAGTCACAGACTGAAACAGGCTCCAGGCTCTGAGCTGGCAGTCAGCACAGAGCCCGACGCGGGGCTCGAACCCACGGACCGCGAGATCATGACCTGAGCGAAAGTCGGACGCTTAACCGACTAAGCCACCCTGGCGCCCCGATTTTTTTAAAACATTCTCTTTTTTTTAATGTTTATTTTTTTATTTTTTTTTAAATGTTTTTTATAAAGCACATTTTCTATAAAGAGACAAGTTAAGAGTAAAAAGATGAACAAAACAAAACATTCTAAGATGAATCAAATGAAAGCTGGAGAGGTTCTATTGATATATCAGATGAAGTAGATTTTGGAGAAAAAAGCATATTATAATGATAATGACCAACTCATCAAAGGGACATATAATCCTTGTCACTTATGCATTTAATGATGGAATTTAGAATCTCATGAAACAAAAACTGAGATTATCAATGAGAAGGAAACAAATACACAGTAATAGTGAGAGATGCCAATTTCTCCCTCTCAAGAGTTGTTAGAGAAAATAGAATGAAAATCATCAGTAAAAATGAGGATTTAAACAATGCTGTTTACCAACTTGAACTACTTGAGATTTAAAGAATGTTCCATACAGTAACAACAGAAGACAAATGTTCTTTTTCAATTGTACACAGAATATTTTGCCAAAATACAACACTTTAAACCAGAAAAATATCTCAATAAATATTAATGGATTCATCTTCTTTGAAGTATGTTCTCTGACCAAAGTAGAATTAAATTATATATCATAGAATGATCTCTGGAAAATCTGCAAATATTTGGAGACTAAATAATATACTTCTATATAATATGTGTGTCAAAGAATAAAAATGGAAATTAGAAAGCTTTTTAAATTAAAAATACCATATATCAAAATTTATGGGGTACTTAGGTGGAAATATTTTATGTGAAACACATTTAAGTGTCTCACTTTTGATCTCAGGCTCTGTCACTTATCATTTCTGAATATTATCTTTGAATATTAAGAATGTCACAGACACAAAGTTTCCTTCATTTAATTCTTTTAAGTGTCAACAGTGTAATTGTTTACTGCATTGTCAAGGTCATACTTCCATTTTTTTAGCTTTAGAAATTTTGCAAAAACATCTAGTGTCTATTAATATTCTAATAATAATTTATTAGTCTGTGGGGAATAAGCTTGGGAATTCCCTTAGCTTGCACGGATGGGTTAACAAGGCATAAAGAAATAGTAAGCCCCACAGGATGAAAGCATCCAAGATTAGGTAATCAGAGCTAGGTAATCAAGGCAAAAGCACCCCCAGTATAGAACAAAGGGATAAAGGAATGGGAAGCCACAGGATAAAAGCATAAAAGATTATAAGGCGGAAGCCCACCAATTTAGTACAATAGCAGAAAGCTGCTTTCACAGGAGGGAAGGACCAGACTAGGTAAAAGGGTAAATAGGGCTATGGACCACAGCAGGGTGAAGTGCCCAGGAGTGGAGCTAATTAGCAAAGGAAAGGTGCCTTGTTGACTCTGAGGTAGGCTGTTCTGTTTTATTCCCTGGGCAAGCTAAAAATAAACAGATGTGGTGCCTACCATAAACAACGCTCTTCCCAGAGCCAGGATTTTGTCTTGTTATTGACCCAAACCCCTAACACACATATCTTTGAAATTCCTTTCTCCCACATACATGAGTTAACGCTGACAGATTCACTGTCTCTTTGTGCACATTTGTCATGCTCGTAAAGCCTTCTGATCCTAATAAATACGGAGCAAGGGCCCTTACTCAGGGCTTTTGTCTCCTTCTGGACATTACTCTCCCTCAAAGTTTAATCCAGCATCCACCCTCTTGCAGGACAAGAGAGAACGGAGGATCCAGAGTCTAGGACATTAGTCTAATAATCTAATCTAATGATCTATTAATAATCTGATAGTCTTGGTAATAGAGATCTCTCTATGTACTGTTTATGGAAAATTCACTTGTGTAGGTCACATTTGACTTCTCCAGTGTCCTTTGGATCTTCTCATCTGTTTTCCCAAACTTCCACGTGACATGTGCTTAAAACACATTACATCTAGCAGGGATAATCTCCGTTTAAGATCCTTTTCTTCCCTTGAAACTAAGAATTTATGAAACATATGACAGCTTATATAAACACATGCATTCACTACTCAGATGAAGATAGAAAACATTACATACCCTTCCCCAATCATATTCTCTCTTTATTCAGAGTTAACCATTACCATGAAAAATTTGTTGATCATTTGTGTATCTTCTATTTTAAATCACATATTTATCTGTTTTTAAGGAAACAATAGTTTTGTATGTTTTTAAACTTTATTTCAGTACAAAATAGAATCATATGTATCCATTTTTGACTTCCTTCTTTCAATCACTATATAAATTTAAGGTATGTGTGTCTCTTTTTTTTAAGGTTATTTATTTATTTTGAGAGGGAGAGAGAGCGAGAGAGGGAGAGAATGCATAAGAGGGAAAGAGAATCCCAAGCACTCTGCTCTGACAGCACAGAGCCCAATATGGGGCTCAAACTCATAAACTATGAGATCATGAACTGAGCTGAAATCAAGACTCAGACTTTTGGGGCGCCTGGGTGACTCAGGTGGTTAAGCACTGGACTTTGGCTCAGGCCATGTTCTCACAGCCTGTGAGTTTGAGCTTCACGTCATGCTGGCAGCACAGAGCCTGGAGTCTGCTTTGGATTCTGTTTCCCTCTCTCTCACTCTCTGCCCCTCCCCTGTCCACTCTTTCTATTAAAAATAAATATTTTTTAAAAAAGAGTCTGGTGCTTAACCACTGAGCCACCCAGACCCCCCTATGATGTGTGTCTCTGTTGACGCATGCAGTTAAAGTTTTTGATTCTCAGTCAGGGGTGGCTGAGTCACCACCTATATAGAGAATTTCAGAATTTTTTGATGCTTTGTTTCTCACCATGATAGAAAAATACTATTAGCATTTAGTGGACAGTTGTCAGGTATATTAAAAATCATTAGTAAGGCACCTGGGTGTCTCCGTCAGGTAAACGTCCCACTCTTGGTTTCCGCTCAGGTTACCACCTCATGCTTTCCTGAGTTTGAACTCCACATCAGGCTCTACACTGACATTGTGGAGCTGCTTAGGATTTTCTTTTTCTTTTTCCTTTTTTTTTTGTTCCTTCTCTCCCTGTACTTCCCCTACTTGCACTGTCTCTGTCTCTCTCAAAATAAATAAATAAACTTAAAAAATTCATTGATGTAGTTTATTTGCGTTTGTTGTTATATTGAATTTGATCAACAACCACAAAGTATTCATTCTTTTGAATAGTGCTGGTAATTCCGTTATTTCTAGGCTTCTTTATTTAGCTTTTTTGACTACTGGCTCTTTCTCTCTGCAATAATTCTGCTATTATTGTACCTGTCCCTGGGAGCAGATAGTTTCTTCTACTGCACTTGACTGTTTTGGGTATAAAAGCTATCTTCTGATCAAAGTTTAAAGAATATTCACTGTTGTTTCCATTTATTTTCTGGAAGACTTTAAATAAGATTAGAAATATTTGTTTCTGAATATTTTATTAGCCTTGGCATAAATCCACTTTTTATCTGTTTATTTTTGGCAGGCATATTTTTATCATTATTTTATTTTATTAATTTTATTTAATCCAAATTAGTTAACATATAGTGTAGTAATGATTTCAGGCATAGAATTTAGTGATTCATCACTTACATATAACACCCAGGGCTCAGATTTTTAACTATTAACTTAGTATTATTGATAAAATACTATTCATGGTTTCTATTTTTTATTAGTCATTTTTACTAAGTGGCAAATTTCTTGGTATGTAGCCTTTTGTTAATGTTTTCAAGTTACTTTCATAATATCCTATTATAATATATTGCCAGGAGCCGCACTGACCTCTCTGGATGGCAGTCACAGCAAGGAAATGGCAGTGTTTGCACAGCTCCTGCCATGAGAAATGAAAACGGGTATCTCCTGCTACTACTGGCTCATGTTGTGCTGGTATGGACCAGGCCTCACAATATTCCATATCAGACCAATATTCTGAACACAGATACCTCATAAGGAAAAGCATATTCCTGCCTTTACAAGAGAGATTTTAGATAAAAGCTCTATGGATGATTGTCAAAAGGCTCTTCCTATGGGCCTTGCAGATCCAAGACTTAGATAATAAAGGGGATTAAGAACACAAGAATTACAACTAAGCCTGGCCCCAAGACAAAGAGCCTAATTTAGAGTTAAGGTACACATAAGGGCAGAACTTAACTTAATACTTACACCTTTTCCTAATTGGTGATGTATGGCAGTCCCTTCCCCAAGGCCTACTTTCTGCAAACACCCTCCCTTACAGGTGGCTGGGATGAGGATAGATGAGAGTAGCTAAAACATTACCCACAAACAAAAGGCTGACACATTTAGGGCCTCCATGGTGTTCACACATTTGGCATCAAATAGGTTTCCACAAACAACTTATTAACCAACTCAAAAACATTCATTTGAGAGCCAGACAGAATGACTCTTAGCCCATCTATACACTTAATCTATGACCTAACCTTAGCGTTATTAACTTAGAACAAATATGTATCCTGTCTTTTACTAAGAATACGCTGCCAAATCTTTAGTTATAAGATTTACTTAACCTCACTATAACTGGAATAGTTCTGCAAGAATATTTCTGTAAAACCTGTTTCTGTACACTTTCCAAAGCATCTTATCACAAAGAGTTACCCATTGTAAAAATTCCTTTTTCTGATGTCATGTTATCATTTAACCTATAAATAAAGACACCAAAACCGACAGGACAGAGATGCCTGCCTGGTGATCAGAAGGATCACGGGGCTCTCTCACTCTCTCTCTTGCCGACACCGTCCATCCTTCAGGGACCCCTGGACCTGCTGGAGGCCAAGCGGGCTCCAGCAATATATAGTTTATTTTTATTTAAATCCAGTACTTTCCTCTAAATACTTATTGCTTTGAGGGTTCTGTGTGGCTCAGTTGGTTGAACACCTGAGTCTCAATTTCAGCTCAGGTCATGATCTCATGATTGGCATGATTTAGCCCTGCATCAGGCTCTGCACTGATAGCATGGAGACTGCTTGGGATTCTCTCTCTCTCTCCCTCTCTCTCTGCCCCTCTCCCACTTGTGTGCATGTGCTCTCTCTCTCAAAATAAACTTAAAAAATATATAGCTTTATTCTCTCTCTTTTAAAAATATGATCTTGTCTTATTTTTGTCTGCATAATATATTTTTCAAAGAGCTAACATGAATTTGCCAATTCTCTCTATTAAATGTTACTTTTCTATTTCATTAGTTTATAATTTCCACACTTACTAATTGCTCTTCTTTAGTTTGGTTTGTTAATATGATCTTCCATAGTTTTAATTTAGATGGGTTGTCCAGTAAGGAGTAATTTTTACTTTATAATATAAATATTTAAAGATCTGCATTTCTAAACATTGCATAAAATGTGATTATTTTTAACATTTTCTCTTGGTTCTATATATTTCAGCTGTCTAGGTATTTAACATTTTTTTTCATATTTACAGAATTATTCTAATTTTTTCTTAGCATTCTAAGAATTAGAAATAATTCTGATTATTTCTTAGCATAGGCGTACTATGCTAAGGCAATATTTTATATATGAAAGATATTTCAAATCTATTTTGTTTTAGAGCCATGAATGCAGTCAGATTTTATAAATGTTCTCTTTATGACTACAAAATATTTTAAATTATTGGCAGCATTGTTTGATGTCATATGATGTCAGTTCATCAAATTTGTTAGTGGTGTTGTTCGATTGAGCTTTATCCCTATAGATTTTATGTCATCTTAATCTTGCAATCACTGAAATATATGTGTTAAAATACCCCACTAAAATGATAGATATTTCCATTTATATCATACTTCAATTTTTGTTTTCACATATTCCATGTAACTAATACATGTACACACTTAAAATTATGTCATTTGGTAATGACCTTTTTGTCCTTATGTACTAACATTCTTTATTTTCCTGCTATTGCTTTTGTCATCAAATATCAACACAGCCCATGTAAACTAACTTTTGTTTACTTATTTTTCATATATTTTGTTAGCAAATGACTTTAGTGTAAGCCTACGATTGTCATTGTTGTAGTTGGTATGGCCATATTTTTTTTCTTCTATTTCCACTCAAGGAAAGTTCAGAGCTTGTATCTGTACAAGGCATTTGTTCCAACAAATGATGACAATATTGAAAACTTCCCTACAATTTGTAATACAGTTTTCATTGATCTTTAGAGTTGAATGTTTTAACATTGTTTTCTTTGTATAATGTAGCAAAGTTTGGAACTTATACTTGCAAGTTTCATTGTAATAGAGATTTTAATTATGGGGCACCTGGCTGACTCAGTCAGTTAAGCATCGAACTTCAGCTCAGGTCATGATATTGTGGCTCATGAGTTCTAACCCTGCTTCGGGCTCTGTGCTGACAGCTCAGAGCCTGGACCCTGCTTTGGATTCTGTGTCTCCTTCTCTCTTTGTTCCTCCCTCTGCCTCTCTAAAAAATAAACATTTAAAACAAAATTTTTAAAAAAGCGATTGTAATTAAGCACATGATCAGCCAGGCAATAATTACATCTTAAAATCTTCTCTTAGTTATGTGTGACCATGTGGCCAAGTACTGACAATGAGACAGAAGCAAAAGTAATAATGGCAACCTTTATAAAATGTCCTGAATAGAAATACACATGCCCTTTTTTTTTCCACTTTGCACTTAGCCCCCCAAAAGGGGAAAAGTGATTATACTTCATTATATTAAAGGTAAACAAACTTTAGATAAGGAAACAAAGAGAACCCTTAGTAATAACAACTAGATCAGAGATGCCTTCATCCTGTACACTATGTAGTCAGCATCTGAGGTGTGACGCATGTATGCTTGGACTGCTACATTATAGAGAAACAAAACCTTTTTCCTGATTAACTCATTATATTTAGAGAATATTTTTATAGCACCCATTACTGTATCTTAATAATGTGATCATCTGTGGTTGCTTTAATTTAATATGAGCAAAAATGAATATGGAAAGGCTCTGATATCTGTCACTCTGATATTTTATAAATTGTTAATCTGTGTTTATCTTTTGGATAATATTAGTTTTCTTCAAATACAAGTGAAATAAAAAATAAAGATATTGCAAAAATTGAGTCACTTTGAAAATTATGAATGTTTCTCTCTCTTATTTTTTTCTTTCTGAGTATAAGATCATCCCTAATCAACCCCAGGCATTGATTTGAATTACTAGAGGAGTAAAAAAGGAAGGGGATAATAATATACAGTTTCTTATATCCAAAGAGGATCATGAATCTAAGTTTCAATAATTTTCATGATTTCTTATTTGCTAAACTTGCTAAATATCCAAAATCTTTGTTTCATTCTTGCTATGGATTAATTTTGCATGTCAGCAATAGAATTTGAAGCTCTATGAATACAGGCAGAGAAAACATCTCTGTAAATGATTACGGTTAGTTAAAGGCAGGAAAAAGGAGAATAAGGTAAGAGGGAAAAATTTAAATCTCTTTCCCTTGGTTACCTAAAGATTTTGAGAATGAGGCAGAGAATATGTAGAGTTGGTTAACTTCTCTATATGACTTACTGTCCCTTTCACTGTAAAAAAGGTGAAAATTATAATTTAATACTTCCTTTACAGGGGCACATGGGTGGGTCAGTTGGTTAAGCATCGGACTCTTGATTTCAGCTCAAGTCAATATCTCACAGTGATGAAACTGAGCCCCGATACTCTCTCCCTCTTCCTTAGCCCCTCCTCCCTCAGAAAAATACTTCCTTCACATACTTGCTAGAAAGATTAAATAACGTTATGTGAAACACTTAGTAAATGCAGATATACATAAACATAACCACTGGGCTAATGTTAGTTTATTGGCACCATAAAGCCATATCCATCATTGTACATGTTGTATATTGGTAGACATATGGGGGCTACTGTATAGCCCCTTAAATATGATTATCTTTGGGAAATTCACCTAAGTTTCCTATTTCCTAGGATTCATGTCTTTAAAATATGGATAATAACTGTGCTTAATGCAGAGATTATTGTGAGAATTAAAAGCACACAGTGCTAGCTCTGGACCTGGTGCATGGTAAATCCTCAATAATATTCTCTCTTTTTATATTGTATTACTGTAATATGCTATTATTGTAATGTATGAGACTTATGTTATTCTAGAATGGATAGAAAGAATTTATAATGTCATTGAAAAATCTACGTTATATCTGGACATATTTGTGGCTTTAGGTTTTTTGTAAGGGGAAAAGATAACACTTTGCAAGACTTGATATTGTGAGGAAAACTTTTAACCTGCCAATAAATCTATAGTTGTGGCTATCCTAATTATTAACCTCACCTTCTGTATTTTTGAAAACTTTTTGCAAGTTCTAAGGATACTGAAAACCAAACCGAAACAAAAAAACACCACACGCACACACACACACACACACACACATAGACACGCACACACCTTTTTTTTTAGATTATAGCTATGCTCTGGACTAAATAAGATTGCAGTGATTTTAAACTTCCTGGTGTGATTGTTTTGATGGACTACAAATCAGTGACTGGTTATAGAAAATATTGGGTCAAAAAGTCAAGCAGAGGATGGCTTCATGGAGTCTTAAATATCTTTTTAATGCTTATTTAGTTTTGACACAGAGAGACAGATCATGGGCAGGGAAGGGGCAGAGAGAGCAAGACACAGAACCTGAAGCAGGCTTCAGACTCGGAGCTGTCAGCGCAGAGCCCGACATAGGGCTCAAACTCATGAACGGTGAGATCATAACCTGAACCAAAGTTGGACACTTAACTGACTGAGCCACCCAGGCACCCCATGGAGTCTTTAATAAGAACAGAATTTTTAATCTCATTTTATTTTCAAAAGAAATATTCTTTAAATTAATTATTTCTTATAGATAAAATAGGATTTTAATACACACAGAATTTAATTTGGTTTCCTGAAGAAATACTAAGGCAATTAATTCTGAGACTTACAACAATTTAATTGAATGAGAACACTGTAACAGTTACTGTTATTTTTTATGGGATGTAATATTTTATGCATTGATTATTAAAAACTGCTTGAGACTCTGAGGGAGTTATCCAATATGATTAACAACTCCCCTGTGAGAATATTGAATGAATAAAGAATTAATCAAGAAGTATTAGATGAAGTCCAGAATATTCCCTGGATGGCTGTTGAAGATGCAGCTAGATGGAAGGCTCAAGTGAGGGTTAGTTGTATTCTGCATGGTGAGGGGTGGCCTGGCCCCTGCAAGAGGGGTGACACGTATGTTGTTTATGAGCAGCTGACTCCTAAGGGGACTGTGAGAACCAAACATAAGTAGCTACTTTTCTCAAAACTTATCAGTCAGAAATGTCACTTTTTCATGGGTACAAGTATGGAGAAGAGAGAGCTACAGTGGTCTAGGGAAAACATCTCCTCATGGAAATCAGAAGTAGGGAACAAGTATTGTGATTCACAGATGCATACATTTCATATTAGAAGTGTATTTCAAGTAAAATCTCTATAGCTACAAAGCAATCACAACTTTCTCACAATTTGGAAATTAGAAGAAAACGAAACAGATTACTAGCCCTAAGAATGATGGTAAATGCATGGAAGTCAATTTATTTTACAAGAGATTTTCACAGATTAAGTAAGTGTAAGTACTGAAAATGATTTCTAGAAAGAAATTATTACTGTAGCTACAAAACTGGTTAATGGGATTATAAAGCAAGGAAGCAGTATCTTTTGGGGTTATGTATAAATTGTACAGAGATAATTTTTATTGCTACCCTACAAAAATCTTCAAGGTATCATGTTAATTTGATGAGTCTGATTCAAAATTAATGGTAAATATTAAATGAATCAAAGGCATTTCCCTATACAAAATTAAATAAATCTCAGATGAGACTGTTAAACAATGCCTCACTTTGAAAAGACATACAGTCATTCTTTTGCCTAATTTTTACCTTCTGCACAACTTTTTAAAAACAGTTTCTCCTATATATTTATGCTTAAAAATCTTTAATTGAAAAGATTTTTCTAGAAGAAAGAGACAATGAAGGTCTTTGGATTGTGAGGCCAGTTAGTACCTCTTCCATCAAACTTCAACCCTTAGAAGTACCTTTCCAACAATATCATTCTCAAAAATAAAACTATCTTAAAATTAGTATTCAGTAAGCAAAGGCCAATTTCTAACACTAAACACTAAAAAGCTGAGGCAGGAAATATTTTCTTATTGTGGCTAGAACTGAAATCAACTTCTTAGAATCCTGAAATACCTGTTAACCATTCAGGTTTCCATTTTTGTCTAACTACTTAAACATCTGGTAGTATTATTTATTATTCTTTTTTTTTTTTAATTTTAGAGAAAGAGATCACAAGTGAAGTAGAAGGGCAGAAGGAAAGAGGGAATTTGCAGCTTTCATACACAGCACAGAGCCCAATACAGGCTCTCACGACCGTGACATCTTGACCTGAGCTGAAATTGAGAGTTGGACGTTAAGCCAACTGAGCCATCCAAGGGCCCCTGATTTTATTAGTAACATTAAAATTTTTTAAAATGAGTTTCTTGCGTGCCTGCATGGCTCAGTTGGTTAAGGGTCCAGCTCTTGATTTCAGGGCAGTTCATGATCTTGCGGTTTGTGGGACTGAGCCCCACATTGAGCTTTGTGCTGACAGTGTGGAGCCTGCCTGGGATTCTCTCTCAACATAGATGAAGGAGAACAGAACTTACAGGCCACAAGTTATGGAATGAAAAAGTCACAGGAATGATAGGCACAGCACAGGGAATACAGTCAATTATATTGTAATAGCAGTGTATGGTGACAGATGGTAGTAGCTACATTTGTGATGAACACAACACTATATATAGATATATATTATATTATCTATTCACTTTGTTGTATACCTGAAATGAATGTAACATTGTGTGTTGACTATACTCCAATAAAAATAAAATAAAATGCATATAGCACAAAAAGTGGAATAGTGTCATTGTTATGAAACAGTAAAAACACTACATCCAATAGAATGTTATGTTAGTGGTGGGGGGAGAGACTAAATTAACGGACATTAACTTTCTGTGCCTAAATTCATTGACATTTGAGGATTACATATGTGAAGTTTTATTATAGAAATTATTTATTTTAAAATGGATTTTTATAATTGTAGTTATAAGTATAAGCTGGATGTTTTTAGAACAGAAACATTTTTGCAACATCATGTATAAACTTTTGTTATGCCAGATAGAGCATTTTGAGAATTCACTCCCTGAAGTACTAACAGGAAGCATTATTCAACATGGTATGCGTTTTTTAAAGTTTTACTGAGATGAAAACGTTTTGTTAAAGACTGTTTAGCCTACTCTATTTTATGATGAGAAGGGATTTGTGAATAGTCGGAAATAGGATGTCATATCACATTGTATCCACTCAAACCTTGCAGACATAACTCTTGAAAAGGTCTCAAGTCCCCTTAGAGACAGACATCTGCCTCTTCAAGGCATTTTCACAGTATTCGGGAAGAATAACAGACACATATCCCCAGATATTCAGATAGGAATATAAAAAACTCATCTTGGAAGAAATTTTATAATTTCAACTATATTAATGTTTCAAGGACAGCAGGCTGCATTCTAGAGTGCTGTGAAGTTCAATCGTAAGTACTGCAACTTATATGCATAAGTACAATAACTCAACTTCTGTAAGCTTATTGCAGGCTCATGCTGCATGTGAGAATGTAGTAATTCAAAATTATATTGTTTTAGTGTCTTGAAACATTTCCACAATACAGAGCAACTTAAGTCATAGTTGACGTATTCCTAAATATTTTGTGATAATCTATTAAAATTTAGCTTCCAATATATTGTCAGCAGGACAGTTGAAGTTGATAAATAATATAGATTGAATTATGTGGCTTTTGAAACAAAAAAAGACGTGGTTTTCTGAAAGTGAGCTAACATACGCCAATTGTTTTTCAAAATGTGTTTCAGGGAACCTGTAATGTTATTCACTGATGCATCAGGATTCTTTCATTGTTTGATTCAAAGCTAGATGTAAATGTAATATGATTTTTCTTAAACATTGGTAAGAATAGTTGAAACTTAAATTTATTTATATTAAACTGAAATAGATGATGAATGTGTCCACTTCAACTACCAGGTCAACTCAGAATAAAGCTTTTCAGTTATCTCTGAGCATGTATTGAAACTTCTTAGAAATGTGTCATTGACTTGGAATGTCACAGTTCTGCAACTGTCTATTTTTAAAAATGAGGTCCTGGATATGTCTGTTCATATAAAATTTTACAAAGAACAGCCTGCTGGAGACCAAATCTAGTTATTCACATAGCTGGAAGAATTCAGATGAAGTTCTTGAGGCATGCACTTACCATGCCTGCATCAAAACACCTATAATGATAAGACCATATTATAGATATGATGTCCATTTCAGTTGTGTACACTTGTCATTGGCTTACATATTTACAAACTATTTTGCAAGTTTTAGATTTAGCATTCTCCTGAATCTAAAATAGCTTACCACTAATATAAGCATCTGGCTACCTTAACTTAGGAATCAACCTGAAGCTGCAAGATGAAATATTAAAGTAAGAGTGTTTTGATGTTTATTCCACATGAATTTTTAAAACATTAACAAAATATACACAACAGTGTAATCTCTTGGCTTTCTACCAGTTTATAGCCTACATACTTGCCATTAGCTCTGCAATTCTGCCATAAGTTTCATCATTCCTAAATTATTCACATTTAAATCTCCAGCTCAAATAACACTTCTTCAGAGTGCCTCAGGTTACTCTACTTAAAATCTCATTTTGTTTCCTATATTTTTTTAAGTTGCTTTATTTATTTTGAGAGAGAGAATCTCAAGCAGACTCCTCACTGTCAGCACAGAGCCTGAGGCAAGGCTCGATCTCAGGAATGGTGAGATCATGACGTGAGCCAAGATCAAGGGTCAGGAGCTTAATTGCCTGAGTGGTTAAGGCCTGGGCAGCTAAGTGTCCCTTTGTTTCCTATTTTTAAAATGTTTTTTTTCCCCAGCTCTATTGAAGTATAATTGACAAATATTGCATACATCTAAGGTGTACAGCATGACTATTTGATACATTGTAAAATGATAACCACATTTTAACAAGCTAGTTAACAAATCAATCTCGTGTGTATCTCGTGTGTGTGTGTGTGTGTGTGTGTGTGTGTGTGTGGTGAAAACATAAAATCCATTCTCTAAGCAAATTTCAAGTAAAATACAGTATTATTAACTATAATCTTAGCTGATACATTATATAAAGTTCTCAGTATTTATTTGTTTCAGTGATTTTTGTCTGCCTAAATTTGCTATGCTATAAATTCTATGAGGATAAGGATTTTGTCTGTTCTGTTCATGACTGTATGGAATCAAGTATACCAAAGAGAGAAGATTAGAAGGTAAGGACAATAAAGGTTGGCAATTGAGATGTTATCCATTTGTATCATCTTATAGACAATAGCAGGTATTTGGCTTTTACTCAGAAAGAGGTCAAAAGCCACTGGAGAGCATGATGTTAGTCATATTCAAAGAAGTTTACTTGGCCTTTTTTTCCTTTTTTTTTCTAAGTTCATGGCTAAAGATTGAGGTATTTAGGAAAACTAGCTAGAAAGATTAAAACATAATAATAGTAACTTTATTTGCATTAGTTATGTTTTGTTTGTGTCTTCATCAACATAATCATTATATGTGGAGGTAAATTGCATGAAAACCCATAAAGGATATTAAAATGCCTCTAAAAATTTAGTAGCCTTGGATATAATGACATTTTTAACAAAATATAATATTCATGTTCTATTTCACAGTTCAAATTTATACTATGGACAGAGTGAATACCAGATAATATTATTCTTATAAATAACCAGTGTGGAAAATTTAATACATCAGTATCTCACAACAGGTCCTCAAATTATTGACCATAGAGTAATATTTACTTAATGCTGTGGTCCCTAACGATGGACTTTCATTAGGTACATATCCATTCTGTCCTTAGTCTACTTAAAGCTGTGGCCTCTTATCTATAACTTACTTTATTATAGTTTCGTTTATGAACAAGATAGATTGCAAATTAAAATATTCACCTGTGAAGTCCATAGCATAATAATTTGCTGAATTCTACATTTTATCAGACAATTCCAGTTATTTCACAATGTTACAAAAGGAATTCAACTTTATTTACAGAAGAAGTAATTTAGATCCACGGGAACTAGAACATATCTGCATGGCCATTCAACTAGTAACATTTTGGGGGATTTTAACTATAATCTCTCTGAGCTGAAAGTGAGTGCTGCAAGATTGAGCACTAAAAAGAAGGAAGTAAAGAACTGTGGAATTTGAAATATTGTAAGGATGACAAATATCACAAATAACTCTCAAATAAAATGAATATTAGCCTTTATGGAGAGACAGCAGGGAATCATGCAGTGTTGAGAAAAGAAATTGAAAATATGACTGAGTTCTCTTCCACAAAAGAAATAAATTGAGTTAACATTATAAAATTTGATTATATACATTATATAGAAACTTAAAGATATATCATGTGTACATATATATGTGTATATAAACATACATATATATCAAGATTTATAAACACTTGAATTGTATCCTTTAAAAATGGTAATAAGTGAGAAGGTTATGAAAAATAACAATATTAAAACGTGGCCAGGTAATATATTGGGGTGTGATTTTAGGGATGTATTTTCCAAAAATGAACCCTCTGACTGTCTATAACAAAACATATTTCTTCCTAAGGCATTATGATTTATTTATAATCATTTATCATATAATAATCTGAGTATTTGAAATGATCACCACTGGAAAAGTGTGACCATTGACACTGTAAGTTTAAATGGGATTCATTTTAGTATACATGTAACAGATCATTAAACACTAATATTTTGTTCTGCATACTGTACTCCTCATATATACGAGGCAGATTCTCTTTCTAGGGTTCAATTTTAAAGAAAAGCGGCATACTCTGCTAAGCAAACAGTCTTACCCAGCCTTTTACTTATGGATGAAAAGCAGCAAAGGCCTCGCCTACTTTACATTGAATCATATTTGATTTCTATAAAGCTTCTGTTTGGATTTCAAGTCAAGCAAAACAGTGCCACCTACATAGAAGTGGTCCATGATAGTGAAACTGTTACCAGAATGCAACTGGGCTACTTGTAGAAAGGTATAAAAAGAGAAAACAAGGCAATAGAAAGGAAAAGAGTTAAGCTGCATCCTCAAGTAAATGAAAATACTTTCATTAACTTTTGGAATGTACCCTTTGACTTTAAAATAATTTAAAAATAATTTAACTACTGCAAGCTTTAAGAAACAATATAAAAGCTGTTATTGGAAAATACAAGACAGCTGGCAATTTTACATCAACGTTATTCATCTTAATCCTAACGCACAGTTTTGGAAAAAAACATCAAAAAGTTCTTTAGAATGTAACATATCAGTAAACAAATGTGAATTTTATATCTGGAAGACTGTTTTCAGGACATTAACTCATAAAGTTCCTGTGTTCAAAACACATTTATTTTTTAAGATTAGAAACTCTAACATTGAACAAGTGTTTAATGTTTGATAAAGATTTTTAAAAATTTTTTAATGTTTATTAACTTTGAGAGAGAGAGAAAGAGAGAGAGAGAGAGAGGGAGTAGGGGAGGGGCAGAGAGAGAGGGAGACACAGAATCCGAAGCAGGCTCCAGGCTCTGAGCTGTCAGTATAGAATCTGACCCGGGGCTCAAACTCATGAACTGGACCAGAAGATCATCACCTGAGTTAAAGTCAGTGGCTTAACTGACTTAGCCACCCAGATGCTCCTGACAAGGATTTTTTAAAAGTGATTACTGAAAGTAAAATTTTCTAAATGCCTGAGAAAAATTCTGTATTCTTGACTTTTGGATATTAATTTGTTTAGGAAATTTGTCATCTGTATTGATTGAGATCTATCTCTAGACTGATATTTTATTTCAACACTCTGGTAGTGGATATGTCAATATCCATATAAATTATTTTGTTGTCCTCTACTTTGTTGAATCCATCCCTCTATTTTCCTAGGAGGCCTACCATCTTGAAGATTTCCTCACTCACAGCTTCCAAATGATGCAGAGACTCTAGGATTAACACCTGACAAAATAGAGCATTCCAGTAATAGATATACAAAGCATTCCCTATGATTGGACTGCCCTAATATTATACAGGTTTTTAAAGTCTTTCCCAGGTAGGGGAATTGCACAGTAAATAAAACATAACTATACTGAAAGCACTATGGAAAGAAATAAACCAAGGAAGAGATGCACTGATCTTTCTCAACTTAGGATGGGGTTATGTCCCAATAAACTTAGAGTAAATTGAAAATATTATTAGGTTGAAAATGCATTTTGATACACCTAACCTACTGAACATCACAGCTTAGCCTAGCTCACCTTAAAATTTTTCTTTGATGTTTTGTTTATTTTTGAGAGAGAGAGAGAGAGTGACAGGGAGTGGGAGAGGGGGAGGAGCAGAGAGAGGGAGACACAGAATCAGAAGCAGGCTCCAAGCTCCAAGCTGTCAGCATAGAGCCTGACACAGGGCTCAAACTCATGAATCATGAGTTTAACCATGGCTTAACCAACTGAGCCACCCAGGTGCCCCATAGGCTAGCCCATCTTCTACAAGAACACTTACATTATCCAACAGTTGGGTAAAATTATCTAACACAAAGACTATTGTATAATAAAAATATTGACTACTTAATTTATTGAATACTGAAAGTGAAAAACAGAATGGCTATATGGGTATAAAATGGTGGCAAACGTATCAGATATTTACACTGACAGGGAGCTGTGGCTTACTGCCACTGCCCGGCATGGGTAGAGAATCCTACCACATACTGCTAGGCCAGGAAAAGATCAAATTTCAAAATCTGAAGTAGAGCTTCCACTGAACGTGTATCACTGTCACAACATCATAAAGCTGAAAATCGTAGGTTGAAACTATTGTAGTCAGGGACGGTCTGTACTTAGTGTGTCAGAGGAGAACACTGAAAGTAGAACTGTCAGGTACAAAAGTACTACAGAAAAGCAAGGACACCGACTTTGGAACACAATACTAGAGGAAGCAGAGGACATAAAATCAAGAGAGGTAACTGGTATTGTGAAGGGTGGGCTCCATACAGGCTCCTGTTCTGCCCCATTAGATACTGACAAGAACTAGAAAGTAGGCATTTGAAAAAATAATAACATAGGATGAGTTTGTAAAAGACTGTTCTATTTGCTATGTTTCAAAGATGAATACAAGGGAACATTAGGAGAAGAACTTGAAGGTAATTGCCATGTGATCTAGATGAGAAACGATGGTGGACTGCATCAAGAAGCAGACATGGAGGGGCATTTGGATGGCTCAGTCAGTTAAGCATCTGACTCTTGATTTCCACTTAGGTCACAATCTCAAAGTTCCTGAGACTAAGCCTCGGGTGGGTTCTGTGCAGCATCTGCTTAAGATTCTTTCCCTGTCTTGCTCTGCCCCTTCCCTGCTTATGTGTGTGCACATGCATGCTTTCTCTTTCTCTCTCTTTGAATAAATAAATACCTTTTGAAAATAATTTAAAAAAGTGTTGTGCAATGCTAGAATTTTGAATTCATTTTGAAAGGTGAGTAAATAGGCTGCTGATGGATTGAATTTAGGGTGTCAGAAAATGGGAAGATTCAAGAGTTAATCTAAGTTTTGATCCCACTAACTAACATCACGGAGTAGTGTATAATTAAAATGGGAGAGACTGAATGAAGAAGGCCCAGCTTGGAAGAAAAGAAAAAGAATTTGCTTTCAGACATGTGGAGATTGTAAAATCTGTTAGACACCTTAACAGATGCCAAAGGAATAGCTCAATATATCTGTCTAGAATTCAAGGAATAATTATTGGCTGGTGATATAAATTATAGGAGCATCAGCTCACATATGATATTTAAATCAATGCAATTCCATTAGATCACCAAGAGAGAACATGTAAATGGTTACCAGATCAAGGCTAATCAATAAGCTTAGGAACCCTCCCACACTAAGAAGTCACAGAGAAGCAAAGGAGACTTAGAAGCGGAAGGCAGTAAAATACATGACCTGAAAGCCAAGTGGAAAATAAATACCTCTCAGAGAGGAGCAGGTGATTAACTATGTCCAATTTTCTGTCAGCCACAATAAAGATAGAGTGTTTGCCAATATGAAGGCCACTGATGTTTTTGCAAAGCAATTTCAATGGGGGTAGTGGCAGAAAGCAGTTTATTAAAATAGCTTCAATAAAGAATGGCAAGTGGGGAATTGGGGACAGAGAGTACAGGAGATTCTTTTGAGGATTTTGAGGTAAAGGGAATAGAAATATGGTAGTAAATCACAGAGAAAATTAGGACGTGTAAGAGTTTTGAAAATGTTGGAAAAATTAAAGCAGGTTTAGGTGCTGTTTGGAAAGTTCCAGTAGGCAGGAGAAAAATGGTGATGTAGGAGAGAGATGGAGCATCGCTAGGTGTATGTACCTGAATAGGAAGGAAAGGACAAAATAAGGGAACAAGCGGAAAATGTGTCTCAGGAGCCCAGGCAGATTAACCTCGTTAATAGCAGGGAATATAGAGGATCTATGCACAGCTTCAGGTAAACAGGTACTGGCTTGGTGGCACTGTGTTAAAACTCTCTTCTACCGACTCCTAACCTTTTAGTCAGAAAGACAGAATTTGACTAGTTGAAAATGACATTGGGAGTACAGTTTGGAGATTTGATGAGAGGAAAACATGTGAAATTTATTTCCGGAAGTGTGTGAGAGTCAGTGCACCAGGAAACAGACCTAAGATTCCTGGCATCACACACGGTCATGAATTTGAAGTGAGCCCTGGTAGAATGACTGTGCTTTTCTCTTGCCACACTCAGCTTTCCAGAGGTAGATTCAAAGTAGAGAAAGAGTTGGATTTACCTGGAGTTTGCATTTTTCCGAGAGAGAGAGAGAGAGAGAGGGGTCAAGGGGGTGAAAGTAGACACAATGGATTGATTATGATACTTGTGAGAGCAGCAAGAAAGGTCATGGCATGAAGGTGTAAAGGAATGACTGGGGGGTACGGCCAATGTACTGGTACATCCAAACGAGTGTTGACATAAAGTAAGCGAAATACTCAGCTATAAAAATAGAAGTTCTGATGGAGAATGGCATAACTCAGTTAAAATTTGAGTTTTGTTCTCAAAGAAAACTTGGAAAATTACTTAAATTCCATAATCCTTGATTTTATTATCTGTAAACCAGGGAAAACAAATTTATCTTAATGAGCTTTTAGAAACACTGAATAAGATAGCACATGGAGGCCCATGTCTGCACATTGCAATCACTTTACAACTGTTACTAATATTATTAACTCTATATTTGACTGCACTGCTATTGATTAGGTTGTAAAACAGCCTTGATCTGTCTTTTAATAATGATAACTCAGATTCATGGGCTGGATTATGAACAGTGTGATAAAACAAAAACTGCTAACTTAGTTTTGAATTTTGTTTTTGTATGTTACTTAAAAATTTTTCAAGCACATAGAATATTAGTTATTAAAATATTTTTAAATAATTATGTAGAAACACATGATATTATAAGTAAGACTATCATTCAATTATTGTGACAGATTTTCTTTTTCACATTCAAAATAAGAAATTCCACAAAAAATTACAAAGTATTTCTTGGGTATCTGTTATTGTTTGACACCAGGCTAGGTACAGTTTAGAAATTAAAAATGTACACTAATCTCTCAAAAGAGTCTCCTGATATAATTGAGGAGATACATATTAATACATGAAACAAATGCAGACTATGTAATCTGATATAAATAATTCAATGATAAGATACATTGGAATGATCTCTTTTCATTGTATTTTCCTGATGAAAAAATAGTCACCTTCAGTGCATTTGCTCAGTCACTTTGAAAATGATAATTTAACTTGAATAAATCTCAGTTTCTGGAGATTTTCAAATTTGGAAATATTGGGAATATAAAAGTAAACATTTTATTTCTAAAGAAAAATATTTGTAGGTCTTAGAAGTAAAAGATTTTGTAAAGTGATGTTTAAATTTTTATCAGATCTCCCAAAGGCAAATATTGAAATCATATTGTTTTTATGCTCTCTCTCTAAATATTGATTGTTAAATACAATTAATCTAGAAATATTTAAAGAATTTATTGATATCTGAAGTAATTTGCTCTGAGTAAAGCATTTGAGTTATAAAAATTGAGGAAATAGAAACCAATTGAATAATTCAATTTATAGCATTTATGATGATGATATGAATATAGAAAAAGAGTGATGTACTGGTAGCACATATTTTTGCAACAGGAGGTATTGCAAATTCTTTTGAAGGTTAATGAGGTATTTTTATGATTTCATTGTAATTTATTCGATGGTCAGAACTTTAACCTTCTCCTTTCATTTCTTCAGGTGACAAAATATCAGGAATTAGCTGCTCAATCTCCAAAAAACATTTTGGAGTTCATCATGAAGGCCTCAAACTTCATAAGCATTAATTTATACAGCAAGAAACAGGTTTACTTTTCACTAGAATTCAAACCTAATTTTACATTGGAAAATTTTAATATGCATAGTGCAGATATCAGAGAGTAATACTCTAAATATACGTACATACATTTAAATATTCAATGCTTATTCATTTATTTTGAGAGAGAAGGGGGAGAGGGGAGGGGCATGCATGTGTGCATATGATCAGATGAGGGGCAAAGAGAGAGGGAGACAGAGAATTCCAAAACACTATATGCTGTCAGCCCAGACCCCAACATGGGGCTCGGTCCCAGGAACCTTCAGATCATGACCTGAGTTGAAATCAAGAGTCAGACACTTTAGGATTTTGGATAGAACAGTTACATTTACTTAAATTTATTTCCACCTCTATGTCCTTCCTCTTCACAGCCTAGCACAGTGCCTAAATCATAGCTGGTCATCAATGAATATTTGCTCTATATATGAACAAGAAGACTAAGTTGTGGCAAATGTCTACAAAATATCTCTATTAATTGTAAATATCTTACAAGTTTGACACAAAACATTGAAATATATATATATATTTTTTCCTAGATGCTGGAAAGCCTTGAGGGAAACAGAAACATGAGATTCTTAAGATAGGATGACTGAGGTAAAATTTATTTCTCATCCATATGTCCCATAGGCGCCAATGCTGATGGTGGATTCAGAACTGTGTTGGCCACACTGGTTTACTCAACATCCCTACATGCTCATATATACATACACATTTCCATTCTCAGCATACTTTGATTCAGATTAAAATTTTTGCTTTAACATTGCATCACTTAATAAAGCCAGATATTTTTTAAGTAAAGAAGAAAGGGCAAAATAACAAAGGCAATAAAAAGATTAGTGGTCGCCAGAAATTTCAGAGTGTGGGGAAGGGACGAATAGGTAGAGCACATGAGACTTTTAGGGCCGTGAAAATAGTCTGTGTGATATGCAATTGTAAATAATGACAATATGCCTTTGTTTATCAAACCTATAGATGTGTATAACAAACACAAAGACTGAACTCTTATGTAAGTTATGGACTTTAGTTAAATATAATTTACTAATATTGTGTTGACTATAACAAAGGTACCACACAAATAATGTTAATATTACCGGAAACCATGGGTCTGGGAAGAGAAGGATATATGGAACTCTCTGCAACTTCTGCTCAATTTTTCTGCAAACTTAGAACAATGTTCTAAGAATTAAATTATTTTTTAAAAAAAGAGCCACTGACTTAACTTTTACCTATTCTTTTTATTTTGGTCCTCTCGCAACTTCATCTTAAATGGTTTCAAGTAACAATCAATATCAATAAGTGATATTAAAAATCATAAAATAGAATTATACATTAATATTTCATATTTAATGGATGAAAAGAATAACAAGTATTAAACAGCAAATAATGTAAATAATGTTTACTATACTGCTTTCATAAAATGTAGCAAGTGCTATATATTTAATATAGGAAGTTATATAGAATAAATAGTAAACAGTAAGTATAATTAGGAATAAAATAAATAATAAGAGCAAATTAATTACAGAAATGCAAAAATTGCTCAATATTAGAAAAATATTTTAATACAAATGAACATTTTTATAGCTCAACATATGACAACATCTATAGTCATCCCAATAAAATATGTAAACATTTTTAAAACCCATAGCAAAATAAGATTTTCTAGAAGTATCCTTGAAATGATTTAAAAAATATATCTCAGTATACAAAGTAATATTTTGTCTAATAGATATAGGGTCAAAATATTCCTATTAAAAATAGGAATAAAAATAGGATTTATTATTTAACATTAATGTGGAAGTACTCACTAACACAGTAAGATGAAATACATACAAAATATAAGAATGGTCATAATTATATAACAGTCAAAATTATTATTATCATACCAGAATAATCAAAATAATTATTATGTGTGGGTGTTATTATTGTGTGATTGTGGAATTGAAAGCAATAACAAAGAAAGAGTAAAGACAACAAAGAAAATAAAGTGATAGCTTTATGAGAAATAACTCAAATAACTAGTTAAAAATTATAAGAAAATGAAAAGAAATATTTTGATATGTTTAACCTACCTGATGTAAAGGAAGCTATAAGGCTTTATTAATCACATAAGAGCCCATTTTTAATAATTGAGAATCATATTTTGTTCCTGGTCAGAAAATATAAACATTTGAAAAATATTCGTTATAAATCAACAAATATATTCACTATAATTATTTTCAAGTTCACAACACACATTTATTTTATTATTTATTTTATTTTATTTTATTTTATTTTATTTTATTTTATTTTATTTTATCTTGTTTTATTTTTATTTGAGAGAGAGTGCTTGACTGGGGGTAGAGAGTGAGAGAGGGAGAAAATCCCAAGAAGGCCCATGCTTAGTGCAGAGGATGATAGGGGCTCAATTCCACAACCCTGGGATCATGACCCGAACTGAAATCAAGAGCCGGTCACTTAACTAACTGAGTTACCCAGGTGCCCCCCAATACACTATTTAACATATATTTATGATGTAAAAGAAAGAGTCTAAAGTCCTTCTTTGAAAACATTCATGTGAGAAGTGAGAACAACAACAACAAAATTAAAAGCATAAATTGTAGGTAGTTATTCATATCTGATGTTGAATCAGGTTGAGATAACAGTGTGATATCAGCACAGGGGGAAAAAAAGCTATTAGTGTGGCAGCAAGTAATAGAATGCTTGATGGTAATTTAAATGGTAATTTTTTAGAAGTGAGCAGGTTTAGATATCTTCTTCATCAGCCCTTGATCTGTGTCTCAATAATTCTGGTCTTTTCCTCATCATTATAACATACCTACAAAGACAATGAATAGATCGGTACAAAACAGCGAAACATGCCGGGAAGAAGGTGTACACAGAAAGAAAAATTACTTCTTGTAATGCTTTTTAGTATTAGAAAAGACAAAGTTTTCCTTCAAGATGTCATTTGCCAATAGTGGGTTACATGCTTAATTTTTGTCTAAACACTAGGAAAACAATGGCATGATAGTTACTGATATAGGATGATTATGATTCATATCCTGGTCTTTCCTCACAGTGATCTTTCCTTGTGAACATAACTAGTGTAATGTTAACAAAGGCAAAAGACAGTGATGGAAGTTGAATAGGAAAGTCATGTTCTTTACCCTATACATCAATAAATGCAAAGAACAGAGTACAGATATAATGCCAAAGCAGAAAGACACTTACTGTAATAATGATTATAATATAATTCCTATTCAGTGGAATAAAGGATAATCTATTCTATAATTGCTATTAGGATAACTTCCCTGTCACCTGAAATAGTAAGTAAAATAAACTTTTATCATTCATTATATATTACAGTAAAAGTAATAACAATTTGAATAATTCCAAAGTAGAATTTAATATCACAAAATTAGTAAAACAGATTAATAGTGAAGATATTTTTACCTTGAACTGGGAAAGGCTATTATCAATTTATCTGTTATTTAGCAAAAAATGTCATAAAGTCAAAAACAAAACAAAATAACAAAAAAAGTTATTTAAAATTTTGAAAGATAGTGGCACTGGGTGGCTCAGTTGGTTGAGGGTCTGACTCTTGATTTCAGCTCAGGCCCATGATCCAGGATCCACATTATGTGGATCCAAGCTCCACATCAGGAGCTCTGATAACTGAGCTTGGAGCCTGGTTGAGATTCTCTACCTCTTCACCTCTCCCACTGCTTATGTTCTCTCAAAAGAAAAAAAAAAAAAAAGAATCATAATTGAAAGACAAAATAACATCAAAAATAATATTTGTGTCAATTAAGACTGAAAAATATTAAAGCACTCACATATTAATAAGGAACAGAATCGAAAAAAATAGAAAAAATAGACAAAAACTGTAAAACAACTGACTAAAGAAGCATGAATAAATCTCATTTCCAGAATGGATATGGGAAAAAAAACCCCACACTATCAAATTATATGAATATACAACCTTTATGGAACATCATTTCACAAAATTATTATTATTATTATTATTATTATTATTATCGTTATATAACCAATTGTTATTATTACATCAGTAATAACTGTCAGATTTAATAAAGAATTAGTCTGTGTGAGAAAATGCTTATATATTATACCCAAAACCAACACCAACAACCCAATAAGAAGATGCTATTGTAGTAGTTTTTTATTTGTGTAAGAAAAAATACTCAGAGGAGTTCAAAATTTTATTCAAGGACATGGAACAAATAAGTGGAAGAGTCAAAATGAATCTACATAGAAAATGTGTATCTTTTTCCATCTGACATTTATTTTTAAGGAAGTTATCTTCGTGAGATTATCAGACTACAAAAAGATAGATATGCATGAGAGTATTTATTCATTATACCATATTTAAAATGGCATTATTTAGAAGTCACATAAATGCATCCTAGAGATTGGTTAAGTGAATGATAGTACATGCATTATGACATTGCAAGCAGCCATTAAAATGATAATACAGCTCATTCATTTACATGGGAATGTGCCCACAACTGACAGTTGAATATTAATAAATTACAATTACACAGAGAAGACTGACAGAAAGCATTAAACTCCTTTCGCTCAAAAATCACAACTAAAATAAAGGTAATTGATGCATTTGTGACCATATGTGCCACTGTGTATGTGTACATGTGCATAGGTGTATTCTTAAAGAAACAAAACAAAACCAAAACACAGAACAGGAGTAGAAAGATACAACAGACTGGATGAATGATGTCAACACATAATTTGTTGTGCAACTGGATTTCAAAGAACAGTGAAAGCTTCTGACAGACCCCAATTCCTGAGAGGCACAGAGCTTGTCATTTTAGATAAATTATTAATTTCAGAAAAAGGAGCAAGAAAATAAATATATTCTATTGGTTCATCTTTAAAAAAACATTATATGGTCAGGGTGCCTGAGTAGCCAGTCAGGTAAGCATCTGACTCTTGATTTTGGCTTAGGTCATGATCTCATTGTTGTGGGACTGAGTCCCGCATCTGGCTCCTCACTGAATGTGGACCCTGCTTGGGATTTTCTCTCTCCCTCTCTCTCTCTCTCTCTCTCTTTCTGTCTCTCTCTGTGTCTCTCTTTGTTCCTCCCCCACTTGCAGTCTCTCTCTCTCTCAATTAAAATAAATAAATATTAAAAAATTATATGGTAATAACGTAGTCAGGTGTTGTTAACATTTGCACAGCATGGATATTTTGGCAGTCTGATGTAGCCTGTGGACCCTTTCTCAGAATAATGTTTTCAAATGTAGAATATAACATAGATAAGGTTGCAAAGAGAAACCAGTCATATTTAAACGTACTTTATGAATTATTTAAAAGATGGTACAGTTATATTTTGAATATGTGCCGCTTTATCCATTCCACAAATAATATGATTTAGCACAGACCTAACAACTACTTGTGAACATAGTTGAAACACTGAAATCTTTATAGCTGGAATGTGGTTTTCAAAGTATTTATGATTCCTATTGGTGATAAATTCATAAATACTGCTATGACATTTGGTTTCATTGTCTACATTCATATTTTAAGAAAATGTCGATTTTTCAGATATAAATTAGAAGTGAAGATAGAAGTATTTTTCCTCATCCAAGTTCACAGATTTACTGAATTCAATTCAGGGGTATATTTGGACACCAAGTTAAGAATGTCTGAAACACTTACCACTAATTTAAATAAATTATAATTTAAGTAAAAACATGGTGTATATATATAGTGGGAAATGGTGGGAATAGAACACAACTAAAATAGTTGAATGCAGATACCTTTTGGGGAAACAACTGAGAAATAAGAAAAAATAAGGCAAGAGATTTGCTTCATGTTTTATCTTTTTTTAAAAGATATATATTGCCACAATTTTAGCTATCATATATTTTGCCTTACATTAAATTAAGAAACATACTTTATTAAAAGTCATTGAATTGCATTAGTAATCTTTTCCCATTTATGTAAATGATATGCATGTGTAAAAAGATATCCACAAGGAACATTATAAAGATGTTAGCAATATCGATCTGGAGATAAAATTTCAATTGGCTTTTATTTCTTTATGTTTTTCACATTATTTAAATTGTTTTATACTAACTCACATAGCTATGAACATGTACGTATTTTCATTTAAAACAAAGACCACTGACCTACCATTCCAGAACACGATATAGGTGTGTGCTACATCACATACATGAAATTCAATAGAAAAATGTACTGAGAGCTAGGACTTAAGTCAGCTTATCACACAGTGTTATTAGGTTAAAATAATAGGATAATAACTGTATGATAAGCTTATTTACCTCATCTATCCAGAGGGTAGTACATAAAATCACCATGAAATGATATTTGTACGAAGGATGTTTCTAAGAATGCTAACTGTATATGTGAATAAGTACAGAAGTGCAGTATTCTTTCTTTGAAAGACTGTGTTCACTATTCTGGTACATGTAATACACTTCATTCAGTCTCATAAAAAGATGATGTTACTAAGAGTAAAAGAATTCTGTTGCATAGAGGCAAAAATGTTTTAATGAAAGAATGTGTTCAACATAAGAGCTGCATTTCATATACTCTGTAAAGGCTCAACCACAGAAACTGTTTTTAATAATTCTAGTTTTATATGTGAATAAGTGCAGTGCTATTATAGTAAATGAATGAACTTAGGGTTTAGAACACTGGTGGACTTAAGACACTGCATAAGAACATATATGGCAGAAAGGAAGGAAGGGAGGGAGGGAGGAAGGAAGGAAGGAAGGAAGGAAGGAAGGAAGGAAGGAAGGAAGGAAGGAAAGAAAGAAAGAAAGAAAGAAAGAAAGAAAGAAAGAAAGAAAGAAAGAAAGAAAGAAGGAAGGAAGCAAGCAAGCGAGCTAGCTTATCATTAGCTAAAGACAATGTTATAAGTTAATGTATGCACTTTACTGAAAAAATGTGTTTGTCATAAGAAAATGTGCAGAAGAATAAAAAAAATAAAAGAAAATCTAATGAAAACTAAGGAGTTTTGGATTAAAGTAATTACAAATTAATTAATTTGGCATTTAAAGTATATATAGCCTGAAATACTAAGCATCTGACATAATGAATAATGCCTCTATAATCTTGAATATCATTTAACATAACTTAAACATAAAATACCGGCACACAAAATTTTAACTTTTCATTTTATTATTCACTGTGGGAATACAGTGCTCAAATGTGAGATTTTAAATATATAACATCCCTGTTTCTATTCACATTGATTAAATATGCCTACCAGTGGGTGTATAATTAAAAATTGAGATGATAAATCTGAAGGAAAGAAATAAAAACAGTGAGAGCACATAATAAATAACCTGATCTAGACCGGGGCATCAGGAAGACCACCCTTAGGTGCTTTTGAGCGGCATTACCAGGCTAATAGGAAAGAACAGGGCAAAGGTGATGCCCCTAAAGAGAAAAGGCGACCCCATCCTATATATCCCTACACCCTTGGAAGGAATATGGCATAACAACAGATTCAATGTAAGATCCAAGTTCCAACAGGCTGAAGGGCACTGAAAGGGAGAATGTGAGGGTATTTTAAGTTAAAATGAAAAACGGAGGAAGTCTCTAAAATAGTGACATCTGGTAGCCTGCATTAGGAAAGCTCTGAATAGTTTGAAATGTAGATATTGGGAGTTGAACAGAGCAAATTGGAAATTTTTGTAGTTGTAAAAATTACCCTGGCTGCACTGCTGGAAACAAATGTGTCAGAACATTATAGGAAGAGCTTTTTGTGCTAGAAAATAATTCTTGGCAATAAAGTATTTTGATCAAAATGGAAAGGATACTTCAAAAAGGCATTTAAAATTGATATTTAGGCAAAATCATACGTTAACACAAACATTATTTAATTATCTAAAGACTTGTATTTAGCTTGGCTTTACATTCACTAGTAAGAGATCAGAATCTATGGTATTAGTAGCTAACTCCTAAGTATTTGTTTAGGAGAGAAATTAACTCCAAACTTTCGTTTTAAAGCTTAGAAGCTTAGTAGGAGTTTTATCTTTAACTCAGCCAATCTGCTTTAAAATGTCTTTTTTGGGGGGTGCCTGTGTGACTCAGTTGGTTAAACATCTGACTTCAGTTCAGATCATGATCTCATAGACCGTGGGTTCGAGCCCCACATGTGTCCGGCTCTGTGCTGACAGCTCAGAGCCTGAAGCCGTGTCTTCCTCACTCTGCCCCTCCACCACTCACGCTCTGTCTCTCTTTCAAAACTAAATAAGCAATAAAAAATTAAAATTGCATTTTCAGCATATTCTAAGTATCTCACTCGTCAGAATGTTCTCTGAACCAGTTTTTCTTTCTTATTACTTCCCTCAAACAGTGAGTGGAAGAAAATATGTGACATATTCACTTTGTATTTCCAAAAGAGTCGTGTTATCATTTTTTGGAAAGCTATATTATGATAAACTGAGGTGGTGTCCTGGAGATGGAAAAAAGCACCTGGATACAAGAATAATTAAGAAAGTAAAATTATGAAATATTAATCTTCTATTTGATATTGATAAGAGAGATGCCAAATGTGATATCTAAGTTTGCATACATAAAGAGACACAAATGTCATTCAATGAGGTAGGGGCCATTGGAAAGTAGGAGCATGGTAATTTTAAGGGAGTTAGGAAAGAGCAAAGTTAAAAGATAATGATTCTTGTTATAGAAATGTCTGGATTTTACATATACTGAAATATGCACGTAAAGATAAATTTGCAGTTGGATATTCATGGTTGTAGCTCAGAGTAGAAATTTGGGATGCAGTTATAAATTAAGTAGTCATAAATATCTTCTCCTAATTGAAATTGTGGATATGGTCCATAGAAGAAAGATAAATCTAGAATATTTCAGACATAACCTCTTTATGAAGATTTTCTAGTTAAAAGTGAATAAAGAGCATTACTTTTTTAAAAACGTATATAATTTATTGTCAAATTGGCTAACAAACAGTGTGTAAACTGTGCTCTTGGTTTTTGGGGTAGATTCCCATGGTTGATTGCTTACATGCAACAGCCAGTGCTCATCCCAAAAAGCACCCCATCTCAATGCCCGTCACTCATTTTCCTCTCTCGCCGACCCCCCTGTTTGTTCTCTGTATTTAAGAGTCTCTTATGGTTTGAGTGCCTCCCTCCCTCTCTGTAACTATTTTTCCCCTTTCCCTTCCTCCATGGTCTTCTGTTAAGTTTCTTAAGATCCACATATGAGTGAAAATATGATATATATCCTTCTCTGACTGACTTCATTCACTCAGCCTAATACCTTCCAGTTCCATCCACATTGCTGCAAATGGCATGATTTCATTCTTTCTCATTGCCAAGTAGTATTCCATTGTATATATAAATCACATATTTTTTATCCATTCATCAGTTGATGGGCATTTAGGCTCTTTACACAATTTGGCTATTAAAGACCTTAAGAACAAAAAAAAAAGGAATGTTTTGGCTAATGTGAACTAAATACTCAGGGCTCCCAGGTAGTTCAGTTGGTTAAACATCAGACTTTGGCTCAGGTCATGATCTCACAGTTGGTGAGTTTGAGCCCCATGTCAGGCTCTGTGCTGACAGCTTGGAAGCCTGGGGCCTGCTTCAGATTCTGTCTCCCTCTCTCTCAAAAATAAATAAACATTTAAAAAAATTAAATACTCAAAAGATTTCCTTGTGGATCTGGATTAATGCACCTAGTCACATATCACAAATCTGTGTTTTCAACTCTGGCTTAAACTTTGCTAGCATTAATTACAGGCAGGTATTATCCACGTGTTGTGATATCTACAGTAAGTTCTGGTATTATCTGTGAAAAAAAAGAGTGTTCTCTTCAAGAAAAACTTTGTGTTGGAAAAATAACTATGGCAGGAGTTGTAGGGTAATCAGCTTAGTCACTAGACCACTCTAGCTGGTGGGGCCATCATTACTTGTTGATTGAAATCCCTACCAGCTGAAAGATGAGTAGTGTTTCAAGAATAACTGGTTTGTCTTTTCAGAAGGCAGAAGGTATGCTGGTCAGGGAAAAGCAGGCATCTACCACAGATTAATTCAAAATGTCAGAATTCCATAGAATTATGTATCTAGGGACACTAACTGGAAGGAATCCACTTAATAGATCTGAAAACAAAGCAAAACAAAATAAAAAGCCTGAGAAATTGCAAAGAGTAAAAATAATTATTTATAATAAATTGGTATAAATTTTGTATAAAGATATTGTATAAAGATATGAATCTTTTTGCTGAGCAACAAGAAAACTAACCTAATGTGTCCTACAGGGAATATTTAAGAGGTAGTCTTAATGAATAAATACTTTTAATATTTTCAACAAAAAATTGGGAGCTACTACCTTTATCAAACTAAATTATAATAAAGTTATACTAAAATGATTAATCACAAATTCTGGCTGAAAATGAGGCTGCACCAGTATTTTTTTTTTTTTTTTACAAATAGTTTATTGTCAAATTAGTTTCCACATAACACCCAGTGCTCATCCCCACAAGTGTCCTCCTCCATGCCCACCCTTCCTCCCCCCCACATCCACCAGTCCTCAGTTTTTGTCAGCATTCAAGAGTCTCTCATGGTTTGCCTCTCTCCCTTTCCCCCACCATTTCCCCCTTCTTCTTCCCCTTATTCCTCTTCTGTTGTTAAGTTCCTCCTAATCCTCCTATATGTGCACACATATGATATTTGTCCTTCTCTGCCTGACTTATTTTGCTCAGCATAACGCCCTCAAGGTCCATCCATGTTGCTACACATGGCCAGATTTCATTGTTTCTCATTGCCATGTAGTATTCCATGGTATAGATAAACCACATCTTCTTGATCCATTCATCTGTTGATGGACACTTAGGCTCTTTCCATGTTTTAGCTATTGTGGAGAGTGCTGCTATGAACATTGGGGTACATGTGCTCCTATGCATCAGCATTTCTGTATCCCTTGGGTAAATTCCTAGCAGTGCTATTGCTGGGTCATAGGGGAGTTCTATTGTTAGTTTCCTTACGAACCTCCACACTGTTTTCCAGAGGGGCTGTGCCAGTTTACATTCCCACCAACAGTGTAGGAGGGTGCCCGTTTCTCCACATCATTGCCAGCATCTAGAGTTCTCTGATTGGCTCATTTTAGCCACTCTGACTGGCGTGAGGTGGTATCTCAGTGTGGTTTTGATTTGTATTTCCCTGATGAGCGATGCTGAGCATCGTTTCATATATCTGTTGGCCATCTGGATGTCCTCTTTGGAGAAGTGTCTGTTCATATCTTCTGCCCATTTCTTCACTGGGTTGTTTGTTTTTCGGGCGTGTAGTTTGGTGAGTTCCTTGTAGATTCTGGATATCAACCCTTTATCTGATATGCCATTTGCAACTATCTTTTCCCATTCGGTTGGTTGCCTATTAATTTTCTGGGTTGTTTCCTTTGCTGTGCAGAAGCTTTTAATCTTGATGAGGTCCCAACAGTTTATTTTTGCTCTTGATTCCCTTGCTTTTGGGGATGTGTCAAGGAAGAAGTTGCTGCGGTGGAGGTCAAGGAGGTTGTTTCCTGCTTTCTCCTGTAGGGTGTGGATAGTTTCCTGTCTCACGTTCAGGTCCTTTTCCATTTTGAGTTTATTTTTGTGCATGGTGTGAGAAAATGATCTAGTTTCATTCTTCTGCATGTTGCTGTCCAGTTCTCCCAGCAAAATCTGTTCAAAAGGCTGTCTTTTTTCCATCGGATATTCTTTCCTGCTTTGTCAAAGATTGGTTGGCTGTATACTTTTGGGTCCATCTCTGAGTTCTCAATTCTGTTCCATTGGTCTATGTGTCTGTTTTTGTGCCAATACCATACTGTCTTGATGATGACAGCTTTGTAGTAGAGGCTAAAGTCTGAGATGGTGATCCCTCCCGTTTTGGTTTTATTTTTCAGGATTACTTTGGCTATTCGGGGTCTTTTGTGGTTCCATACAAATTTTTGGATAGTTTGTTCTAGTTTGAGAAGTATGCTGGTGCATTTTGATTGGAATTGCATTGAATGTGTAGAGTGCCTTAGGTAGTAATGACATCTTAACTATATTTATTCTTCCTATCCATGAGCATGGAATGTTTTTCCATTTCTTTGTGTCTTCTTCAATTTCCTTCATAAGTTTTCTATAGTTTTCATCATACAGATCTCTTGTATCCTTGGTTAGGTTTATTCCGAGGTATTTTATGGTTTTTTGTGCAATTGTGAATGGGATCAGTTTCTTGATTTCTCTTTCTGTTGCTTCATTGTTGGTGTATAAAAATGCAACCGATTTCTGTACGTTGATTTTGTACCCTGCAACTTGGCTGAATTCTTGGATCAGTTCTAGTAGGCTTCTGGTGGAGTCTGTCGGGTTTTCTATGTAGAGTATCATGTCATCTGCGAAGAGTGAAAGTTTAACTTCCTCTTTGCCAATTCTGATGCCTTTGATTTCCTTTTGGTGTCTGATGGCTGATGCTAGGACTTCCAGCACTATGTTAAACAGGAGTGGTGAGAGTGGGCATCCCTGTCGTGTTCCTGGTCTCAGGGGGAAAGCTCAGAGTTTTTCCCCGTTGAGGATGATGTTAGCTGAAGGCTTCTCATAGATGGCTTTGATGATGTTTAAGTAGGTTCCTTCTATCCCAACTTTCTCGAGAGTCTTTACTAAGAAGGGATGCTGTATTTTGTCAAATGCTTTTTCTGCATCTATTGACAAGATCATATGGTTTTTATCTTTTCTTTTATTGAAATGATGGATCACATTGATTGATTTGCGAATGTTGAACCAGCCCTGTAACCCAGGAATGAATCCCACTTGATCTTGGTGGATGATTCTTTTGATGTGCTGCTGGATTCGATTTGCAAGGATCTTGTTGAGAATTTTTGCATCCGTATTCATCAAGGATATTGGCCTGTAGTTCTCTTTTTTTGCTGGATCTCTGTCTGGCTTGGGAATCAGTGTGATGCTGGCTTCATAAAATGAGTCCGGGAGTTTTCCTTCACTTTCTATTTTTTGGAATAGCTTGAGAAGAATTGGGATTAATTCTGTTTTAAATGTCTGGTAGAATTCCCCAGGGAAGCCATCAGGTCCAGGGCTCTTATGTGTTGGGAGATTTTTGATCACTGATTCGATTTCTTCACTCGTTATGGGTCTGTTCAGGTTTTCTATTTCTTCCCGTGTGAATTTTGGTAGTGAGTGTGTGTTTAGGAATTTGTCCATTTCTTCTAAGTTGTCCAATTTGTTGGCATATAATTTTTCATAGTATTCCCTGATAATTGCTTGTATTTCTGAGGGGTTGGTTGTAATAAGTCCATTTTCATTCATAATTTTGTCTATTTGTGTGCTCTCTCTTTTCTTTTGGATAAGTCTGGCTAGAGGTTTGTCAATTTTGTTTACCTTTTCAAAAAACCAACTCTTGGTTTCATGGATCTGTTCAATTGTTTCTTTGGTCTCTATGTTGTTTATTTCTGCTCTAATTTTTACTATTTCTCTTCTTCTACTGGGTTTAGGGCGTTCTTGTTGCTCTGCCTCTAGCTCCTTTAGGTGAGCTGTTAGATTTTGGACTTGCGCTTTTTCTAATCTCTTGAAATAGGCCTGGAGAGCAATGTACTTTCCTCTTAGGACTGCCTTGGCCGCATCCCATAGATTTTGAATTGTTGTGTTTTCATTTTCATTTGTTTCCATATATTTTTTAATTTCATCTCTAATTGTCTGATTGGCCCATTCATTCTTTAGAAGGGTGTTCTTTAACCTCCATGTTTTTGGAAGTTTTCCAGACTTCTTCCTGTAATTGATTTCAAGTTTCAAAGCATTGTGATCTGACAGTGCATGGTATGATCTCTATTCTTTTATATTTATTGAGGGCTGCTTTATGTCCCAGTATGTGATCTATCTTGGAGAATGTGCCATGCGCACTTGAGAAGAAAGTAAATTCCCTGGCCTCAGGATGTAAGTTTTTAATATATCCGTCAGGTCCATCTGGTCCAATGTGTCTTTCAAGTCCATTATTTCTTTAGTGATTTTCTGTCTGGTTGACCTATCCATTGCTGTAAGCGGAGTATTAAAGTCCCCTGCTATTAGCACATTCTTATCTATAGGCTTGTTTCTGTTTGTGATTAATTGTTTTAGATATTTAGGTGCTCCCATATTCGGTGCGTAGACATTTATGATTGTGAGTTCTTCCTGATGTATGGACCCTGTAATTTTTATGTAGTGCCCTTCTTCATCTCTTGTTATTGTCTTTAATTTAAGTCCAGTTTGTCTGATATAAGTATTGCTACTCCGGCTTTCTTTTGATTTCCTGTAGCATGATATATATTTCTCCATCCCCTTACTTTTAATCTGAAGGTATCTTCCCGTCTAAAATGAGTTTCTTGTAGACAACATATAGATGGATTTTGTTTTTTAATCCATTCTGCTACCCTATGTCTTTTGATTGGAGCATTCAGCCCATTTACATTCAGTGTTATTATTGAAATATGTGGGTTTAGAGTCTTTGTATCTTTTGTAGGGTTCATGTTTGTGGTGGTGTCTCTGGAATCTTTGTTCCTTTCAACCTTTCCTTCAGAGCACCCCCCTCAGAATTTCTTGTAGGGCTGGCTTCGTGGTGACAAATTCTTTCAATTTCTGTTTGTTTGGAAAAGTTTTTATCTCTCCTTCTATTTTGAATGACAGGCTTGCTGGATAGAGGATTCTTGGTTTGTCAATTTTGTTTACTTTTTCAAAAAACCAACTCTTGGTCTCATTGATCTGTTCAATTGTTTCTTTGGTCTCTATGTTGTTTATTTCTGCTCTAATTTTTACTATTTCTCTTCTTCTACTGGGTTTAGGGCAGTATTTTTTAAAGTTTATTTATTTATTTATTTTGAGAAAGAGAGAGAGAGAGTGCATGGTCAAGCAGGGGAGAGGGCAGAGAGAGGGAGAGAAAGAATCCCAAGCAGCCTCCATGCTGTTAGTGCACAAACCATGAGATCATGACCTGAGCCTAAATCAAGAGACAATGAACCAAATGAGCTACGCAGGTGTCCAACACCAACATTTTTAATACTAGCACTATAGTACAACTCCAGATACTCAAAAACAAAAAACAAAAATAAAAATAAACAAAATATATGGATACATATAATAACCTGCCTTCAGTTTACTGTTGAGCTAAAAAGAAAGAAAATTTTCAGGGGCCAACATTTAGAGGAATTTAAAATCAGAGCAGTGTGGGGTGCCTAGGTTGCTCAGTCAGTTAGGTGTCTGACTTTGGCTCAGGTCATGATCTCATAGCTCATGGGTTTGAGCCCCATGTTAGGGTCTGTGCTGACAGCTCAGAGCTTGGAGTCTGCTTCAGATTCTGTGTCTCTCTCTCTCTCTGACCTCCCTTGCTCATGCTGTCTCTATCTCCCTCTCAGAAATAAATTAAAAAACATTAAAAGGTTTTTTTTGTTAAAAAATCAGAGCAGTGGACTTAAATTTGAGCTGCCCCATTGATTGTGGACTACATGAGGTTATAAAGATCTGGAGGTGACACAGGAACCATCCAAAAGAGACACATGATTTCGGTCAAGCAAATATGTGGTGGGAGGAAGTGAGACTGAGACCCCCTATTTAATGCAAAGACTCTGTAAAATGCTGCATCTTTTGTGAGCTCACAGGCAAAGAGAGATGACAAACTATACTTTTTACTAAATTCCAGGCAGTGAAACACAAATAATGGAACACACAGATTATCATGTGAAGATTTCAAACCACAGTTTTGTCTTTATGGAGATTTGAACTACATGCTTACAGCACCTATAAAGTCTACAAAATCTTAATCAAAACAATTTAATTTTAAGAGACCTGTGTTTGGGAGCCTCAGAACTCCTAAGGGGAATAAAGGAATGTAATAGAGGAATTTATTCTCATTTCAGGCCCTAAGGATTTACCTAAG
This sequence comes from Proteles cristata cristata, assembly GCA_017311185.1. Taxonomy (NCBI): domain Eukaryota; kingdom Metazoa; phylum Chordata; class Mammalia; order Carnivora; family Hyaenidae; genus Proteles; species Proteles cristata. The sequence continues at coordinate 5,629 of JAESUZ010001657.1, read as the reverse complement.
GAAATCCTTTGCAGTTTTCCCAGCTATTTCAGACCTTCAAGTGACCTCTCAGTAAACCTCTCTACCCATTTATATGTTTGTGTATGACTTTGATAATTTACGTGCAATAAGAAAAAGCTAGGTACTTACCTATGACATGGACAACAATTGAAAGGTCTATAAGAAGGATGCAGTTTTTAGATAGTCCCTCATAACTAAGACATTCATGATATTCACGCATGGTGGTACCCAGTTTCCTTTCAGGTCAAATTTACTGTCTTATAAACTAACTGTGTTTAAAGAAAAGTTCTATCAATTTGTATATTCAAAAATGGCTTAAGGCAGCACATTGCATTTTTTTCTAACTCTAAATTTAGTATTTATCATGAATATAAAACATAACAGAGAAAGTTATGATTCCTAGCTCAACTGACAAGATTTGTTAAAAAAACAGCTAGATGCTTTTTTTAATGATTATTGGTATATTATAACATTTAATGTAAAATCCATCTATTGTAAAACCTTAGCACTAACTCGAGTGAAACCACATTGCTTTTTTTAATTCCAAATGATAGATAAGAAAAATAACATCATTTACTTTCATAATAATAGTTGTAATTATTACAGCATGTTCTTTAATAGGTAAAATGAAATAAAAGATTTACATGACAATAGAAATGAAGAAAATTTATGACACAGATTTTTCTAAATTAATTTTACTTAAGATAATTTTAAAAGTCATATTTTTTATTCAACAAGTAGTGTTTTAATCTATAATATATGCCAGACATGGTGCTAATGAGCCAGAAATATTCTTAAGTAAGCGATTACTTGTTTCTTTGCATTTCTTGCAATAAGTGTATAATTCTGAAATGTCACTGATGTAATTTTAGGTATTATCTCAGAACTTTTCAAGTGTGGGGGAGCGTGATGATAGGTTCATCATCCTGTCTTCGCATATATTCACTTCTCAGCAGAAAAAATGCAATCTGTAAAGCAAGTGCATGCTGCCTGGCTACATGATAAAGGGAGAGATTTTAATTTCTGTGTCACAGTGCGATGTAGTTTCATGGGTTAGGGACTGCCACCGGCTGTTACAAAGGTCAAATTTAGATGAGTCTTCAGGAAATTTTGGAGGAATTCATTTGAAAAAATATATTCACAAGGGGCACCTGGGTGGCTCAGTCGATTGAGCATTCGACTTTGGCTCGGGTCTCGGACTCAGGCTCATGAGTTTGAGTCCCCCGTTGGGCTCTGTGCTGATAGCTCAGAGCCTGGAGCCTGCTTTAAGGATTCTGTGTCTCCCTCTCTCTCTGCTCCTTCCCTGTTCACACTCTGTCTCTGTTTCTCTCTCTCAAAAATAAATAAACATGAAAAAAAAGAAAAGAAATAAAAAGTAAGTTGTTAAATGGAGAAAGGGTTATTATATTCTGAAAATAAGTCACCTTTGCTAACTTCTTTCATTATAGGTGCTACATATACACTGTCCAGATGGTGTTTGTCTTCTTTACTGAAGAAAGTTTCATGCACTTAACAGGGTCCAAGATGGATAAACTTCTGCATACTTCAGATTTATTTTATAAATTTGATAATTATCCTTCTGTATTACTATAAATATCGTCAATTTCCAACTCTGTCACTTTTTCACAATATCTGGGGATGTTTAGTTTCTTTTTTCTTTTTATCATGTATGTCTCCAAATCTCTTTTAAATATATTCTTTCATTTTAGGAGCTTTCCAGTCTAGTAAATTATGAAATTATAAATTTTAAAATTATATTTAGTAAGGGACACCTGGATGGCTTAGTCAGTTGAATGTTGGAATCTTGATTTCAGCTCAAGTCATGATCCCAGGGCAGTGGGATCAAGCCCCTTCTCCAGCTCTGCACTGAGCATGGAGCCTGCTTAAGATTTGTTCTCTCTCTCTCCCCAACTCCCCCACTCACGCTCTCTCTTTCTCTCTAAAGTAAAAATGGGGGGAGGGGTGGAGCAGGCACCTGGGTGGCTCAGTAGATTAATCGTCCAACTCCAGCTCAGGTCATGATCTTGCGGTTCATAAGTTCGAGTCCCACATTGGGCTCTGTGTTAACAGCTCAGAGCCTGGAGCCTGCTTCAGATTCTGTTTCCATCTCTTTCTGTCCCTCCCCAGTTTGCGCTCTACCTCTCTCTCTCTCTCCACCAAATATTAATAAAAATTTAAAAATTTAAAATAAAATATTTAAAAAATTATATTGAGGAAGCAAAGTTTATCTGCCATCCATGTTTTCAAATATCTTTCTTTATATTGCAGTACTTGCCAAAATTATTGAATCTCTGATGAAAATGTATGCTTCAAAAATATTTCTAATTCTTAACATTTTAAAAATAATATTTTGGAATTTAAATTATTCTCTTGGTTCTCTCTGTCATACTTGTGAATGTTGTTATCTATAAAAACCAATTCATATAAGGAGAAATACTCCCAACTATAGCTTGTCTAAACCATCTGTTTTTGTAACACAATTCAGCTTTGATCTCAACTAAAAGATATGTGAGAATAATCCCTTATTTTTATGATTAGTTTTTTTTCTAAGTCTCTACTCATCTGTGAAAATAACATTAGAGGAAAGAATGGAAAATAATGAAATAACAGGTAATAAAAATCAACCAAGGTAGAAGATACAAAGTTAAAAAGAAGAAGAAACTAACAAACTGAATGAAATTTCTTGAAATTTTATTAGGATTAGATTTAAAATATCTTAAGTGCCATCATTACATGCCCAACAAATCCTTTAATAAGCATTTAACTTTCATATGTAGGAGTTAGTCATTAACTTCAAGGTTCCTCAAGAGTAAAAAAAATTATAATGTCAAGCACCAAATTTATAAAATTAATATATTCTTTTCATTTAAAAAAATACCATATGGCATTCATTTTTATGTTATGACTTATGTTTATGTATATTAGGAGATAACTCATTTAGCTCTATTTATACTAGAATTGTTAGTGGAGAATCACATAGGCATCTGGTATTGAAGAGAGACATGGTACAGGCTGCTCTGTTTTATTAATAATTCTTGGAAATAGAAATAAGATCTATTCACTTTCTGCCATTATTTCAGTATATTCTTCCTGAAGATTCAAATGATCTAATTGGAACATTATCAGAATAATTTTGAGAATGTGGTATTTGTTCTTTATGAAAAAATGATACAGAATTTGAATCAGAAAAGTAATTTAATATCTGCATTGTTTTGAAGTGTGATAGTCAAAAGTAGTAAAATACTATTTAAAAGGAAAATCAAGCCACAGCTTGATATACATTTATTTGTCTTTGTGTCCAATGCCTGAAAATACAGGGACAGAGGAGCCTGGGTGGCTCAGTTGGTAGCATCCGACTTTGGCTCAGGTCACCATCTCATAGTTCGTGAGTTCGAGCCCTGCATTGGGCTCTGTGCTGACAAAGCAGAGCCCTGAGCCTGTTTTGGCCTCTCTCTCTCTCTCTTTCTCTCTCTTTCTCTCTCTCTGCCCTCCCTCCCTTGCTCTCACTTTGTCTCTCTCTCAAAAATAAATAAATATTAAAAAATGTTTAAAAAGTAAATACAGGTACAAAACAGGTACATTTTCTATGATTTTTGTCTGCATCTGTTATGTGTTGCCTTAATAGACTATATCTCTTTTTAAATTTTCCCATTCTGTGTCAACATGGCTTGGGATACCAGAAAATCAAAGAGTATTTGAAAATAACCCATTTCTGAGTACTTTAGCCAGAACTTCTCAGAAGCTCCGTGTGTGTCTAAGAGACAGAAATTATGCTTATGGCCATTTGACAACAAGGCCATTAAAGATACTATCCACTCTGTTGGACCATTGCATGCTTTTCCATCCCTTTAAGAGTAACTCAGTATTAATATTCTTCATGTCAATCCTTATTTAATGTTACTTACATGTGACACATCTAATAGATAAAGCCTTTTTATTTTCTCATAAATATTTTACTTATTTTTGAAAAATATGTTTAGCCAGCTGTTAATTAATTTGAAATCCACACAGGCTCTGATCTATTTCTTCCTAAAGAAGAGATGTAACTACTTGAGCTTGACAGAGCTCTTTCTGGAATAGTTAGATAATTTTAGTTTTTAGACATAATGAATATAGCAGATGTTCCTTTAGAGGACAAGAAAAAGGTTGTCAGTTTGATGCATATTCATCGAAAACAGGTTGTTAGTAACAGTTCTCTGCTAATGCTAACAGCACACAGTCATCATGATGTTTTAGGTGGACCTGCACTTAACTAACAGCACTTTTATAATTACTATCTCAGCACAACTGAAGTGAATGAATTCTCAGTTAGGGAAAAGAGAGCTAGAAAGTAGGAAAAAAAAGGAGGGGAAGACAGAAGCAGAAAGCAAAGATATTGAACAGAAGGTGTTGTAGTCAATTCTTTTTTTTTTTTTAAGGAAGAAATTTTCTGAAAAATCAATCTAAGGGATTATAGGTAGGGGGTCTCTATCTCTGCCTAAACATACCATTGTTCCCTGCTGTTTCTGTCAAGAAAGAGACATTATGATTTTTAGTGTAATTTCAAACCTTGTGATATGGGGTTGGCAGCCTGCCCCTCCAGCATGCTGGAAGATCTCACACATGAATGAAAGGCAATTTCACCTCTGTCATGGGGTGATGATATAAGATGAGCTCCCCTCAAGGAAAAATAATACAAAATCTTATCTTACAAAACATTGCAAGATGCTGATTGAATCTTCACCTCAAATCATCTTATTGTGTCATGTCTACCATGTTTAATAGACCACCCAGGAAAAGGAATAATTTAGGAAAATTGTCAGGAAAGTTGCCAAACTTAATAAAATTAACTGGCAAATAATTTTAATTAGCTGCCACATAAGGAGTATGTATTGTTTGATTACTATTAAATTAACAGTAGAGAGAAAAGTTAACAATTAGATTCAGAATTTATGAAACTGTGATGCCTTTAGTTGTCAGCACTAAAAATCACAATTCTAGCAATAAGGTATATCACTATTAGGAGACACTCTTAAAATATATTTAAATATAAGAAAAAAGATTAACTGTGTCTAATTGTGAGTTTCCTAAGATGTTGATTGGCATACTTTTGACACACTGATTTTTAAATAAGAGATTATAGATAAATTGTTTTAATTCATATTTCCTACTCTCTACAGCTCGCTATCAAAGTATGCCTTAATAAAATATTTATATTTTAAGGAATTTACATTTCTTATGATGCAGCTATGCCTCCAAGTTTTTCTTTTATTGTGTTAATATACAATTAACAATTACAATGAAGGTGTAAAACCATACCTGCATTATGAAAAATGGATGATTATAAAGAATTGGTTGTTCAACGTATCTTTAGCCTTGATTCCATTAATTCACTCAAGAACTTAATGAGTTACTAGCAACTTCATTTTACAGATGAAAACAAAGAGTCTCAGAAAGAATACAGACTTGTTAAGCTTAGAATTTTAGAAAATACCCACCAAGGCTATTATCAATGACTTTTTAGGTTAGCATTTTCCATCAAACTATTGTAAGTCAAAATATACTGGGGGGTTAAGAATAAAATAGGCTCTGGAATTTTTGTGAAACATTGTGTTAAGACTAGGTAAAGTTTTCTTACCTTAAGTTTTCT